>PVKC010003567.1:0-38493 GCA_004027635.1 Crocidura indochinensis | reverse complement strand
CTGTCATTATCCAGGCCAATGGCTCATCTTTTTCCAAATAACATTTGATGATCTTTCCATAATAGAGAACCTGCTGCCAGAGCAATTTACCACCTTGGCTTGCAGCTTTCTTTTAGCTCAGTGATGCCTCTGACAGACTTTTATCCCATGTTTCTCCCTCCATTTCACCAGTGGCATTTTCTGTTTATTCTTCTTAAGACCCACTGAAATTTCTCCCCTTGGAAAAATGGATGACTCTGATGCTGCCTATATTTTCTTAGTCTGCGATGAAGGTTTTCTCAGACACAAAGAATTTTCATTGACTTACAACATGTGGTTTCTTCAGTTTCTTTTTGTATGCAGATATATCACATGTATATCACATTTCTTACATTTTAAGAATTACCCTTTCCAGAATTTTTTTTAAATAATTTCTTTATTTAACCACTGTGATTACGTACGTAATTGTAGTTGGGTTTCAGTCATAACAAGAACGGTCTCCGTCACTGTATAACCTTCCCATCACCAATACCTCCCTTTATTATTTTTTTTAATATTTTATTTTAACACCTTGATTACATACATAATTGTGTTTGGGTTTCAGGTAATGTAAAGAACACCTCCCATCACCAGTGCAATGTTCCCATCACCATTGTCCCAAATCTCCCTCCTCCCCACCTCCCCACCCCCCCACCCCCCGCCTGTACTCTAGACAGGCTCTCCATTTCCCTCATACATTCTCATTATTAGGACAGTTCAAAATGTAGTTATTTCTCTAACTAAACTCCTCACTCTTTGTGGTGAGCTTCATGAGGCGAACTGGAACTTCCAGCTCCGAGTTGCAGATTTTTTTAAAAGCAAGATCCTTTGAAAGATTCTAAAAACTATAAGTTTAAAGTAAAATTAAAAAAATTTTACTTGTTCTCAGCATTGTGATGTCATCTATTTTCTAGTTCTAGCTGCAAGTCCTCTCACTTGTGCAGGGAGGAGGCTTTGTTTTCCAATTTGGGGCATAAAGAAGAGAGAGTATATATTTTTTCTATTTTAAAATTTTGATGGTTTTATTTTATTTGTTTAGTTTTGGTTTTTTGGCCACACCCAAAAGTGCTCAGGTCTTACAGCTGGTTCTGCACTCATAAATGGCTCCTGGCAGGCTCAGGAGGCCAGATGGGATGCCGGGGATTGAACCCAGGCCTGTCCCAGGATGCATGCAAGGCAAACATCCTAACCATTGTTATCACTCCAGCCCTGAGTATTTTTCTTAAAAGACAGTGACTTCTAGTTCCCACGCTGTTTCTTTTCTAATCTTTTTTATTTTTGTAAAGGCAATAAGGAATTGTATAGTATACTTGATCTTTCAGAATTAAGAAGTAGAATTGAAAAGGGCCCTAGAGATGGTTCATACCTTATTTTAAAAATAAGAATCTTTATTTCTGAGAATCTTTAACACTCAGAAAGCGAGGGCTCATCAGTTATATGCTTGGCATCAGAATTAGGAGCAGTGCATACCCATTTTCTTGTACTTTTTTGATTTTGGTACATGGTCCATGCCTGGGGGTGCGAGGACTCCCTTCTAGTTCTGTGCTTAGGGTTCATCACTCCTGGTTCTGTGTTCACTCCTTGCTATTCCAGGGGATCTTACATTATACTGGGAATTAAACCTTTGTCAAAAACCATGCAAGGCAGCTGCATGCAAGTGTCTTACAGGCTATCTCTCTGGCACCTCACTCTACTTTAACAGAAGTGGGAAAGCAACTCAGCTTGGTATGTATGCCATGAATGGTCCTTACATCCAGCATGGATTAAAATATATTTTTCAAAATCTCTCTTTTAGTATGCACATTTACACTTTTACTTAAATACTTAGTAAATCCCAGAGGTTTAATTAGTGGTCTGTGAGCTTGTACTGAGCGTTCTCTTTGCCACTTGACAACTGAATATACTACTGTATTTCAGGAAATTATAAAACACATTTGAGGACTTGTGATCAACCCCACAGAAGATTCTTAAGTGTATCGTTTTGCTACCCCTCAATCAGTGAATGCCAATTGTGACCTCTGTCATTCTATGTTTGTGCATGGGCAAAAGAATATAGGAAAGTCATAACAACATGAACGTGTCATAGAATATCACTAGATACCACATGTATATCTTTGGAATGGAGACTTCATTTGCGGTCACATGATGGAGCAAATTCCAATCTTTATTTCTAAGATTTGAAATTTTTGCTCTGTAGAAAGGCCAAAAAGTCCTCCTCTTTCTACTTCATCATCTTGAGTTATAATTGATGGATGGGAAAAAGGCATAAATGCAGACTTCTTAAAAGCACTGAGGATAATTAAATATTTTTGAATAATCTTTCTTTATATACATCTTTGCTACTTGGTGGAATTCTGTCATTTCTCTTCTTACAGAGAGATTTCTAAGTATAGTGATTCGGGCTTGAGAATAATAAACTCCGGGGCCGGAAAGGTGGCGCTAGAGGTAAGGTGTCTGTCTTGCAAGCACTAGCATAGGACGGACCGCGGTTCGATCCCCTGGCATCCCATATGGTCCCCCTAAGCCAGGGTCGATTTCTTAGTGCATAGCCAGGAGTAATCCCTGAGCATCAAATGGGTGTGGCCCAAAAACAAAAACAAAACAAAAAAAAGAGAATAATGAACTCCAATTTTATTTATTAGATTTTGTTTAGTTGTAGTATTTTTTCTTAAATATCTTAAAACCATATTTTATTTTAGACCATAAATCACATCATGGAACTATTCCATGTTTTATTATTTTTTGTTTTGTTTTGGGGCCACATCCGGCAGCATTCAGGGGTTACTCCTGGCTTTGTTCTCAGAAATTGCTCCTGGAAGGCTTAGAGGATCATATTGGATGACAGGGATCGAACTCGGCTTCATTCCGGCTCGCAGCATGTAAGGCAAATGCGCTACTGCCGTGCTATCTCTCCAGCCCCATATTCTATGTTTTAACTCTTGTTCATGGGCTACTTACAGCTGTGTACTTGCAAATGCTCCCAGCAAAAACCATGTAATACCTGGGAGTAAACCTGGATCTCCTTCACATAAAACTGCCGTCCAGTCTGTTGAACTATATCTTCAGCCCCGAATACCATATTATTCTTTCTTTTCCATGGTGCCAGGGCTCAAATACAGCACTAACCCTTTTCTGGGCCAATATCACACCCTTTGAAATGTAATCTTGTTTTTTTCTTTTCTTTTATCTCCCTTACCCCCAATTTCAAGACTTATACTTGAATTGGATTAACCCAGAACTTGATGTAGATTTCTTTCCAAACAATTGGACCAGAAGAAGTAAGAAAACCACGTACCCGACCTTTCTTACTATTGCCAGGGGAAATTTTCCCAGGGTCTTCTTCCTTTATTCTCAATTATAGCTCTTTTTGCAGATGAGAGAGGGAATTTAACTCTTATTTCAGTTCAATTCAATTATGCAATATCATGCTGATATTTCACTCAGGTTAATCATATGCTTGCTATTTTAAATTCTTGGCATATTTAATATTAAACTGGCAGTTTTAATTAAGTAGTTCTTACCCAGAATCTTCCTGATATATAATTTTAAATTTGAAATAGACCTTATATATAATTTAGTTCAATTTCCTCATTTTGCAGATGATAAAACTGAAGTTTAGAAAATTGTGATGACATTATAGGTGGTATGGTTTTACTGTTATTACTACTCAATTTGTGGGAGAAAAGAGATAACTTAGGCCTGAGTCATATGCCAATATCTGCTTCAGTGCTTGAATATCACTAGAAAAAAATGTCAGCCTAAAATAGTAGCATGTTGTGCCTTTAAAATACAACCTATACATTTCTGACTTTTTTTGTTGTTATTTTGGGCCACACCTGGCAGTGCTCAAGGCTAACTCCTGGTTCTTCATTTAGAGATTGATTCTGGTGATTCGAAGGACCATATGGGATGTCAGGGATCGAACCTGGGTTAACTGTGTGTAAGGCAAGAGGCTCCTCTGCTCTAATTTCACTCTAGTCCTACTGTGACATTTTAAATATATAACTTTTTATGTGGGGGGGGGGGAGAGGAATGAATATAGCATTTTTAAATTCTGTTGACAGTTCATGTTTACTTGATGTTCATCTGCTTTACTGTTTTGTTTTTGTTTTGGGGGCCACACGTGGTAGCACTCAGGGGTTACTCCTGACTCTACTCTCAAAAATCACTCCTGGCAAGCTCGGGGAATCATATAAGATGCCAGGGATAGAACCAGGATCAATCATATGCAAGGCAAATGCCCTCCCTACTGTGCTCCAGCCCTTTCATTTTTTTTTTTTTACAAGTGTATCACAGTTATATTTAAGATATGTAGTGACAATGAATTAGGGCAATTACCACCACCAGTGTTGACCTCCCTTCGACCCTGTTCCCAGCATGCTTCCCTTGCTTCCCCCCATACATCCTCCCCCCTTTTTTGCTTCCCTTAACTATACTCTTAGCCCCTGGACACCCCGCATAACGGGTCCCTTTTGTGTATAACTTGTAGTTTGGGTCTCTTTATTCTATTGTCATTGATTTTGGATTGGGTATTTAGATCTGATCATTTTTTATTTCTACTTAATGCTTGTGGGAATGTTTGCCCCTGGTACCTACCATCCACTTTTTTTCTTAGTTTATGAGACAGAACAAGATGATTCATGTTCTATGGTTCTGTTGAAGAAAAAAACAAGTGAGCGGCCTCTGTTAAGAGACCATGAATATAAATTTAATAGAAGAAAGAAAAGGGAAATAAAAGAAAGGGGGACTGGTGTGCCAAACTTTTTTTTTTGTTGTTGTTTTGCATAGGTTCACTAAGTATTGGGAAAATTAGAAAGGAAATTCCTTTGACCTAAAAAATATAGGGTTTCTCTATACTTGAAGCATGCTCTCATGGGATCATTTTTTCCTTTTTTTTTTTTTTATTAAAATGATTTTTGGTCTGGAGATAAGAGTGGCTATAGAAGGGGCAGGGTTTTGTGTTTATGTTCCCATTTTTTATATTCTTAAAAGAAGAAATTTATGAACTGCAAGAATTTTTAAAAATTTCTTTAATTTATTCTTAAGTAATCACAATATAGTTAATATCTCATTGCCAACTGTCAAATATTATAGAATAATGAACAAGAAGGCTAGAATCTCCGTCTTAATAGAGTAGATTGCCTATAAGAAATTTAGCGGGGCCAGCGGGATAGCACAGCGGTAGGGCATTTTGCCTTGCTTGCAGCCAATCCAGGATGTGAATCCCGGTGTTCCATATGGTCCCACAAGCCAGGAGTGATTTTTTTTTTTTTTTTTTTTTTTTGGTTTTTGGGTCACACCCGGCAGTGCTCAGGGGTTACTCCTGGCTCCATGCTCAGAAATTCCACCTGGCAGGCACGGGGGACCATATGGGGCACTGGGATTCGAACCGATGACCTTTTGCATGAAAGGCAAACACCTTACCTCCATGCTATCTCCCAGGCCCCTAGCCAGGAGTGATTACTGAGTGCATAGCAAGGAGTAACCCCTGAGTATCACCAGGTGTGGCCCCAAATCTCCCCCAAGAAAAAGCAAAAAAAAAGGAAGAAAAGAAATTTAGCAAGTATTATATAGTATATGTAATTATAACAGAGACACAGGAGTCTGTGGTAGAAAGTACCATGGCCCAAAAAGGACAGGTATGAAAGAGTATCAATTTTACTGGTATACACTAACAAGGTAGCAAGTGAATTTTGGGGCAGGATAGTTTCAGGCCAATGGCAATTGAAGAGCCATTCTTGTCCAGCAGTGTCAGTGTCACTGGGAGCCTTCCCCTGGAGCTACCATCTTAGAAATTAACAGAATGTGGCCAGCAATCTGACTTACAGAGCTTTGTTGTGGTTCTGATACAGAATCCATATTTCTCCATGATGGTGAGAACCCTGGGTGAGAAAGAGCACATCTCTCAAAGTAGAGCTGAAATATTGAATTGTAAGGTCATTAAAATTGAAGCTACCTAGAGAGGATAGACCTGGTGAAATGGTTAATGAACTCATTTTTATATGATGTGCTCTGTTAAGCCACTGAAGAATTTTCAGTTAAAGTGGAAAAAAATAAGGCTTCTTGTTGGCCTTCTCTCTTCTAATAGAGTAGCATCATAAATTCATACCAAAATCGGTCTCTGATAGTTTTTTTTTCCTTTTCTTTATATTTCTTTTTTGGTTTTGAGGTCACACTGGTGGTGCTCAGGGGTTTCTCCTGGCTCTGTGCTCAGGTATCACTCCTAGTGGGTACAGATGACCAAATGGAATGCCAGGGATCAAACCCGGGTTTGGCTGTGTTCAATGCATATGCCCTACTCACTGTACTATTGCTCCTGCCCCAGATAATTTGATTTTTCTTTTATGTTTTCTCTGTAGCCTAGATGTAAGGTGGATGTAGGTATAGGTATAGATGTAGAAATCAATTACATTTATTGAAGACTATTTTGTTTATATTTTTGGTTTGTGTGTGGGGGAGTTGGGCCACACCCAGTAATGCTCACAGCTTACTCCTGGATGTTCTTGGAGGACAGCATATGATGCTAATCATATGCAAATTAGCATCAAAAGCCTGTACTTTCTCTGCCCTAATTTTAACCTCAGAAACTACTGGCTGGGGAGATAATTTGATGGGGTAGAAGTGTATACTTTGTATGGAGGGGTCCTGTGTTTGAACCCTGGTAAGTCATTCCTCAGCACTGAGCTGGAAGTAGCCCTGATTACTACTGGGTATAAGCTGGGAAATAAAAAAATTGTTATGGAAATATGGAGATGGCAAAAAGGTTGGAAAATAAAGATTTCTGCTTCTTTATCCGAGAAAATTCAATTAGGTTTAAAAACAAGTCTGTTTTTCTTTTTAAATAACTCAGAGGCAAAATCTGAACTAAATGAGTTGAGCTTAGCCTAGTGATAGCATTAACCATATTTATATGAATGTGTGCTCATATATTTGACTGTAGAGTTGATCTGCATTTTTATAGCACCAAATTTAGCTTCATATATAAATTATACTGCAGTAAATCTTGAAACCAGAAGAAATTTTGAATTCTGAATTGGCATTTGACCTCAAAGTCTTAAAGAAGAGAATATGTTTTTATGTTAGCAGCAAAGGGGTTGAAATGACCTTCTGTGGAATCTAAACTGGATTGGTAAAAGAGAAAATGAGTAGAGTAGTCCACTGAGAAAACAAGTAAAATGCTTAAGGAAATAGATAACCCTGAGTAATTGATATTCTAGTGACTGAATGAGAAAACTGGAAGACTGGGAAGTGTGGTGGTAATTAGAACATATAATTATTTTTTTAAAGATGAAAGTACTAAGCTGTTACAGAATCTAGGTGTGTCCATGGAAGTAAGCAGCTGAGTTATAGTGTAAAAGGTCATTCATTAGAGATGAGGTTAGGAAACCAAGAAGCAAGAAAATTAGAGGAATGACTCAAAGTAATGGCAAGATTTGAGGTGGAAGAGAACACTCCCAGACAAAATCTTTGATCTCTTCTAAATGGGGTCATTTAGATATTATAAAGATACCAGTATGTGTGAGAAAGGTCTTCTCTGGTCTATTATCTCCTTGAGAAAAGGCAAGTAGGGACTGTATAGACAGACAGTGCAGAGGTTAGGACTTTAGCCTTATGTACTGCAGCTCCTTCTACAATTTATGTCTCCCTCATGTGATCTGGTGAGCATCGAGTCATGCTAATCTTCACACTGACAAGTAATAGAAATAGTAACAGAAATAGTCATGTAGAGTGACAGATATACAACATTGTGAACCTAATATAGAAGCGAGATTTTGCAGTGGTCCTCAAAAATTTTAAACAGGGGGCCTCAGTTCACTGTCCCTCAGATCATTGAAAGACTGGACTATAGTAAAAACAAAAACTATGAATCCCGGCATCTCTTACGGTCCCTCGAGCCAGGAGTAGCCTCTGAGCACTGCCCTGTGTGACTCCAAAACCTATATATATATATATATATATATATATATATATATATATTAGAATCAATTATAATATGTATCCCATAAATTCTAATTGATGATACTAAAAATAAGAAAATTTGTCATAAAATATCACTCCACAGATTTAATGGCATGCTTTATCTAATCAAAGTATTTTATTTATTGTAGAGCAGTGTCAAAGTGTCAGCTGCTCTTTCAAGGTTATATTAGGTTGCATATTTTCCAAAAAGTGTGTAAACGTCATAGATGGCTTGATGAATGCTATTCTGGGGAGTAAGAGTCATGGGGGTAGACAGTGCTGACCACAGGAATGTTAAACAGCAATTGCTGGCTTTGGGCAAAAACCTTTGATGCACAGTGACCCCTTGGAAATGTTTCATTGATGGCCCTGTGGGATCTTGCATTGAGAAATGTCATAGGTCGTTCTATGTGAGTACAGAATGCTGAGCAATAGAGCAATAGTACCCTTTAATAAACCAACTATATTTACAGATTCCCTAAATAGCAGGTCAAAATAGGTTCCACTCTAGTGGATATTCCAATTGCAATGCTCTACAAAATTCCCATCTGTCTCATGTATTTTAAGCAAGATTTCTGGACTGTGTGGCTTTTCTAGTAGACTTCAATGATATGTAACCACCAGGCAAAGGCCTTGTCATTTATTTGATTCCAACTGTCTTTAATTTTGTGGACAGTATTACAGTGAGAATCTTTGGGGTTTCAGTATAATCATAGAACATTAGTAAAGAACAGATTGTCAAATTCTTTGCCTTCAGACTTCTATGTTTGGGGATTATTTCACCCCATTTTCTATGGAAATTATATTATCTTTGTGTCTTTAAGTTTAAATTTGGATCTTGGATTTTTTTTTTCATGCTTCCTTCTTTGTCTTTTAGCTCACAGCCATGAATGAACCACTGTGCTTCTACAATGAATCCATTGCCTTCTTTTATAATCGGAGTGGAAAGTATCTTGCCACCGAGTGGAACACTGTTAGCAAGCTAGTGATGGGACTTGGAATCACCGTCTGCATCTTCATCATGTTGGCCAACCTTCTGGTCATGGTGGCCATCTATGTCAACCGCCGCTTCCATTTTCCTATTTATTACTTAATGGCTAATCTGGCTGCTGCGGACTTCTTTGCTGGGTTGGCCTACTTTTATCTCATGTTCAACACAGGACCCAATACTCGGAGACTGACAGTCAGCACATGGCTCCTCCGTCAGGGCCTGATTGACACCAGCCTGACGGCATCTGTGGCCAACCTATTAGCTATTGCAATTGAGAGGCACATCACAGTCTTCCGCATGCAGCTCCATACACGCATGAGCAACCGTCGGGTAGTGGTGGTGATCGTGGTCATTTGGACGATGGCCATTGTTATGGGTGCCATTCCAAGTGTTGGCTGGAACTGTATTTGTGATATTGAGCATTGTTCCAACATGGCACCACTCTACAGCGACTCTTACTTGGTTTTCTGGGCCGTTTTCAACTTAGTGACCTTTGTGGTCATGGTAGTTCTCTATGCACATATCTTTGGCTATGTTCGCCAGAGGACGATGAGAATGTCTCGGCATAGTTCTGGGCCCCGACGGAATCGGGATACCATGATGAGTCTTCTAAAGACGGTGTTCATTGTACTTGGTAAGTTTTGCCATGGAGGTGATTTTATGGATTCTTAATATAATGTAAGACTTATTTGTTTATGCCAAATGAATGCAGCAATATTCATAACTATATATTATAAGGACCAAAAGCATGTATATATCAAATATCTGTGATAAAGTCAGTTTTTCTAATATTACAGAATCAAATTTAGACAAGTGCATATCTTACAGATATGATTTAATGATAATATGAAAGGTTATTGATAACTTTGGCTGGCAAGAATTAGAAGTAAAGAATTTCAAAAATCTTTTTTGTAGATTCTATCTTATTTCTTTGCAATCTGTTTTATTTTATTCAATTTACTTTATTGAAACCATTGTGGTTTACAAATTCCTTTATAGTTGGATTGCAGGCATACAGTAATAGGGAATTGGGGCCATTCTTACCACCAATGTTGACCTTCCTTCACCAATGTTCCTATACCACCACCCTTAAGTTCCTGACCTGCTAGTGTAACAGGCCCATTTTAAGTTTAGATTGTTAGAGTTTGGGTGTCTTGATTCATTTGTTATTGCCTTCAACTTGGATATTTAGTTCTGTCTGTTTTTATCTCCACCAATGGACTTGAGACCACTTGGCCTCTGGCCCCCATCTGTTCTTTTTTTTAATTCTTAATTTTATAGAATATGCAGAAATTAAGGTAAATAAAGTAATTCATGTCCTTAGGGTCTATGAAAAAGCAGGGCCCTATCTAAAAGATAAAAATGGAGAGTGTCTAGCAATTTTTTTTTTGGTATAGGTGCAGCAAATGTTAAGGAAAATAGTAAGGAAAAGACATTAGCCTAAAAACAAGATGTTCCTACCCATGCTACCCATGAAGCATCCAGCCATAAGACTAACTGCTGGCTTTGAGTATACTAATTTGTCTAACCTCAAAGTCTTTCTTTATGATCCCAGGAAAAGTTCTCCTCAATCATGGTTGTGACAGTCAGGCTTCTGTATTTAGATATCTTGGTTTTTGCACAGATCCTATGTTGAAGCCAGGGTGTTACAATGAGTCTTCTAGTTTTATCTTACCATTAAAGAAACCTACCATGAAAGCAAGTTGTTGCTGTTTCCAAGTCATCAGGGCATCATATGAACCCAACCTGGATCAAGTTGACCCCCAAAATATCCTTTCCCTAATACAGATAAAACCCATCTTAGTTTATTGTAGATGTTACATTATTTGAAATTAGGTAATATGAGGTATTTTAACTTCTGTAATTCCTATTTATTTCCTGACCTGTATCTTTTCACCTTGGTGTGATTTTTCTATTTTATTACAAGTGGAGTTTATAGTTCATAGTTTGTAAAAAAAAAAAAAAAAAAAACAAGGGGCCCAGGAGATAGCATGGAGGTAAGGTGTTTGCCTTTCATGCAAAAGGTCATCGGTTCGAATCCCTGGTGCCCCATATGGTCCCCCGTGCCTGCCAGGAGCAATTTCTGAGCATAGAGCCAGGAGTAACCCCTGAGCACTGCCGGGTGTGACCCAAAAAAAAAACCAAAAAACAAAAAACCTAAAAACTACAAAACTTTAAACCTACTAAGTTCTCATTTTAATTTTGACCTTTGAACAGGACTTGAAAGATTTCAGTAGACAGTGTGCATAATAATTCTTGTCAAGCTAACTCTTGAGTTTGGTTGGGCTCTTTTGAAAATTAGATATAAATTATTTTGTAGTATAGGAGACAATAGTATTTTTCTCCTACATGTTCCTTTTCCCCTGATACATCAACCACAAACAGATAAACAGAACTAAAGCTACCCTTTAAAATGTGACTAGGATATTATGATAATATGTGAATATTGAATACTGGAATTACATATAGATTAGGGAATATTTCAACAGATTTATGATGGAGGACAGTTTAGCATGGGAAAATATCATACAGGGTGAGAAGTGTAGAGAGAGATTTGCTGAGGCAAGCAGTTATGTGGCTGTGTTATAGGAAGTTGAAAATAAATAGACTGTAGCCTTTAATATTTATTTATTATTTATGTTTTGGGGCCACACCTGGTGGTGCTTAGGGGTTAATCCTGGCTCTGTGTTTAGAAATCACTCCTGGCAGACTTGGGGACCATCTGGGATGCTGGGAATCAAACCTGAGTCTGTCCTGGGTCAGCCACCTGCAAGGCAAATGCCCCACTGCTGTGTATCTTTTGCCCCAGACTGTAACCTTTAAAAATAAACAAGGCCTACACCTGTGGTGCTCTGAGTACTGGAAAGCCACTCCTAATAATGCATCATCTGGTGGTTCCAAGTGTTTAGTGTTTGGACATGGTGATGGTTGGGGTCCCAAAGGTTTAATGAGTGGTGCTTATGAGCATGCACACATGGCAGAGATTAAATAATTTGTCTTGTACATGCTAAGCATGTGTTCTACCATGTAAACTAACTTCCTAGACTGGGAAGTGCTTTGGTTTTTTTGTTGTTGTTGATTTTTGTTCTTTGTTTTTGGGCCACACCTGGTGACACTCAGGGGTTACTCCTGGCTCTGCATTCAGAAATCACTCCTGGTTTGAATCTAACATCCATGTGGAGTCATAACTACATGGAAGAGATGGACTTTTTGTAGCAATCAATTCTTATATTGAGGTTTATGACTATACTTCTCATGTCTGCTCTGCTTGATGGTCACTTTTATGATTGCACAGGAATTATAATGTTATATTTTCCATTTTCTTCCCAAGCCCTATTATTTTTCTAAGTGACTACTCATTAATTAATGGTTGGGTATATGAGTGCAACAACAAAACCAACTTTTGAACCTTCATAATCTAAGACCAGAGAGCCATAGTGAATCTACTAATACAATTACCATCTAGGTTTTTTTTTTATCACTTCTATCATATACCAGGATGTGAACTCATAAAATCTTGAAAAATAACCATAATATTACATTTATTTTATTTAGTTCAGAAATAATTTTGGTTTGACTGAACATGTGGAAAAAATTTCTGCCTCATGACATCAGAATGATTCAACGTGTCTACCTGTTCAGGCCCCTAGAGTAAAGGATTTGTTTTTTGATAAACACCTTATATTTCTGAGTCATTAAAATAAAAAAAGATACCTTTGAGACTTTTAATGCAATGCAACAGTTGTTTTTAAAATACAGGGTTGCATATAAGCTTTTGTTGAAAGAATTCTGGAGTCTCAATGTTTATTTTATGTGCCAAGCACTCATAATATTATGAACCCAGCTCTACTTTGCCTTAAGTCTGCATTTGTAAGTACTAACTCTATGGAATATAAGTGTCCCGCTGTATTTGATAGTTAATCATCAAATATTCTTTTTATCTTTATTTTTCCAGAGAGTGAGGAAGAAAGATTAGTAACTGAAGAATTCCCAGGGCTATTTAAAGATAGGATCTTGGATGTACACTCAGGAACTTTGGTTTGAAAGTGAATTTAATTTTTTTTAAACTCCATGCTATTTTGTCTCTCTAATAAAAATAACTGCTAGCAGTTAGTTTTGTTTGGGTTTGTTATAAAGTCTGATGCTGCTGTTCCGACTTTATGAAACATTGTGATCCCATTTATTTCCACGGATATTCTTGATCTGTGAGTGCTCTGTTGCAGGGTAGATGAGTCCTTTAAAGCAGCACTCTTTTCCCTTTGGTGCTTCTGGTGATGGCGTGCATGACTGTAATGTCATCAGCTTCTTACCAATGTTTGGTATTAATGGACCAGTAACTGTTTTTGACTGAAGGAGCATTTTGTTCAAGGTGTAGTTAACTTAGGGTTCATTATTCCAGCATGAAGTCATAGAAGCCTTCCTTAGGCTTGGACCAAGAATTCCTTTTAGGTCTATTCTGCAGTTTAAACTGAATAATAGTTCAGAAGTTCTTCCTTATTTGACCACAGTTTCTCTTAGGTTGTGGGTCCTTGTCTTTCCTGCTTCATTGTCTGTTGGGGATACTCAAGAGGGAGAAAATAGTGATGTTGTAGACTCCGGGGGGGGGGGGGGTGTGGAGAGGGAATTTGCCTTGAGCCATAGGATAGAGTAAAAATAAACATAGCTGTGTGTTTCTTAGAGGAGGATATTTTTTTTTCTAGGTTTGATCTTTTCTGACTGGAAATGCTCATAGTGAAACTAAAGAAATGATCATTTATTGCCTGTGTGCTTTGAGCTAGGGTCACTATGAGGAATTACTGTTCATATACCAAGGGAAGTTGGGTTCCATCATATTATCCCCCCCCCAAAAAAAAAAAAAAACAAAACTGAGGTAAGCTAGGATAACTAACACGTGCAGTTTATTCCTCATTTCCTGTGACAGGATGGAATTCCATTGTCTCCCTGGCTGTACATCTGAATCTTCCTTCACAGGATTGAGTTGCTACATTCCACTCTGCTACTTGGTGTTGATAAGAGGCGAGAGTAGTTTTAAAACCCCACCCCCCACACACACACACACTTTATTTTCATGCTGATGAAAGTTAATTGGGGGCAATATCTTGTTCACTAATCTTAATGTACTTCCCCTTTCCTTTAAATTTGGCAAGTTGAGTGGTTTTTATGTGTGAAGGGATAAAAAGATGAAAAAGTCAAATCTATTCTTTACATTGGAGAATGTTGAACGAGGTAGAAGAGACTGAGAAACCACCAAAAAATATCCTGAATGTTGGACTACAAAACCAATACAGACCAAACTAGAAGAGATGCTGGGAGAGTAGTGGAGGTAGTGGACACTTTTGGTGGAGATGGAGGTATAGTTATTTGATATATGTAGTTAGATTGATACTGTAAATACCAACATCATAACCACCTAAACTATAATAATGAACATGATTAATTTTTAAGTTGAGTCCATATACCAGTGAGGGAATTATGGAGTGATTTTTAGTCATGGGTGGTAGTTTTCCCAAAGGAGGAGACCTAAGCTGATTTTTACACCATGTGGAAGAACTTGCCAATTTCGGGGGGTGGATATAGGTGAAATTTGTCCATTGAAGCAATGAATTGTCC
Organism: Crocidura indochinensis; assembly: GCA_004027635.1. Taxonomy (NCBI): domain Eukaryota; kingdom Metazoa; phylum Chordata; class Mammalia; order Eulipotyphla; family Soricidae; genus Crocidura; species Crocidura indochinensis. Next base: position 23,915 of record PVKC010003567.1, on the reverse strand, counting down.
TTGTAGAGGAAGTGGAAGGAATCAGTGTGGTGAGTTTCCCAGAAGGATGGAGGGTACACTGGAAGTCAAAGCCTGAATTTAGGCTTATACAACATGGAGATTAAAGGTACTGAGAGATTTCCTGGGATAAAGAGCACAAGTTTTTGTTTTTTTGTTTTGTTTTGTTTTTTTTTATCCTGTGCAGTGCCAGGGATTTGAACTGGTGTAAGCAGTAAACAATGACAAATGCCTTACTCACTATACTATCTTCTCAAGCCTGGTAATGAGACTCTTTACATAGTAAAGAAACTGGGACTGGTTGGAACATAGTGACAATATGTGTAAACCAAGACCATTCTGATCAAAACAAGATGATTGTTTACCTTCTTTCTACCTTTTACTTTCTATTTGTTTATGTTTTTTTCACATATTCTTTGACTTTTCAAATGCAGAGTGTAGGATTTGACTTAAAACATTGCATACATATGGCAAAGAAGAACTTCGATTCTTTGTTCAAAGCAAGGATCTGCCTTGATTTAGAATTTTTGAGCTGAACGGATCTTTTAATATCCCACTGTTGCAGTTGATCGACAAACTTAATGTGATTGAGCTGGTGGCCCCAAACAAAATCCAGGCTTAATGTATTCTAGTAAAGTGATATTCTAAAGGCCTGTACTGCTACCTTATTCAGTCCCATCCACATTTTCCATAATTTTCTTCCCTGTAAGCATCAGTGTGTATTTATGTGGCTTACCAGGACTAGGTATAAACATTGCGGCTATAAAGGTTTCCTGGCGGCATAAGAAAAGTCCTCTTTAATTTTGTTTCTTATTAGCTATCAATTAACTGGTAATCTCTATAATGGAGGTTTGACAAAAAGTTATCAGAAACTAAATTGCTTATAAATTATGTAGATTTTATACATCAGAACATCCTGCTAGAGGTTTAAATAATGGATTAACTTTTCATTCAGCTTATAAAGTAAGTATAAAGTTTGACTGGTTTGTGGTATATATGTGTATATATTTATATGTATATTTTTATATTCTTGATATTTGTTGAGGCAGGAGTCCCTAGATTTATTATGAATTCTGCCATAATTTTTTGGGCAAATTATTTTTTCCTCTTCATGTGTTCATTTCTCTGTATCTTCATTTATGGGGTGAAATTGTCAAATCTGATTTAGAGTTGTAGTTATTACAAGATAAATAGAATAATAATCTATTCATCTAGTAATAAGTTTACTACATGAATATCCATAGCACTTCTAGGGACAAGATCGTAGAATTTTCAAGTAGAAACACAGAGATAGAATTAGAAAGAAACAAAAGACTATATGATTACTCATTTTTATAGCTTCTATAATAATTGGTCCTTGGTGTCCTTTCACTTATAAAAGAGATGTCCCATATAGAGATTATAGTCTCAAAAGAAATAAAACTTGTCTGCCTTTACTTTGTGGTTGTGCACTGGTGACAGGATGGGACGGTGTCTATGTTGGTCCTATTCCTTTGGAAGAAGCAGACACAGGAGTCTTTTGTTCCCTGGCCACAGGTGACCAACTTCACATCCTGTTGCTCTGAAGAGGAACCAAGACTACCCAAGTCTCCTCAGGTCCCGATGGCATCTCTATGAAGGCCTCTTTGAGGAAGGACCAGAGAGAATATTCATGAGAGTCTGGATTGTTTGCCCAGCCAGAAAGCTGGCTTGGCCCAATGGGTGTGGTCAGCTCTGTGGGGCCTGCTGGAGCCCCACAGTGCTGTCAAGAACCCTATCCTGAGTCCAGGTCGAAAGAGAAAACAAGTTTACACTGCAGCTCTTTATGCCCTTTGTTGCCCATCACCATTCAAATATTTTTATTTAAAAGAAACTTTTTAAAAGAGAAACAAAACTTCCAAATTAAACCTAACAATTCATTTTGAGGTGTAGACAGAGCAACCAGGGCACAAAGCTCTTTATTTTGGACCTAATGGAAGTAATTCAGACCTTGTCTAGCTCAGAGTCTTGTTAGCCCTAATATAAAAGCTGCATAGTCATTTCTTCTCCTGAGAGGTTGTAAGTGATATAGAGTCCCTGAATGAATAGCAATGAGGAATGGGAACCATTCTTGTTCAGGGATCCAGAGTTTAAATTTGGGATTTGAAAAAAAAGATCAGAATTTAAAGGTTAGAGTTTCACTTTACTATTTTTATAACTGATAAAATGACTTACTTTATCTTAGTATTTTGTAGAGCAGCAAATGTTTTATTTAGGAGTGGAAAGAACGAAGAGAGGACTTAGGATAGAATTTGGCTCATAAAAAAAACATACTAAATGGTAGCAAGTATTATCAATGATCTTGAGTTATTTACATGTGTTTTCCTACCGACATTTCTCTCCATGTGATTCATTCACACCAAGCCCACATATTAGTATACATGCAATAGTGGTGTCTGTGGTTGAAATGATGCTTCATTTCTCTCACATGATGTAAAAATGCTGTCATACTTTAGCAGCTGCTGTCTCTAATAGCAGTAAATTTCATTCCAAAGAGATATCTGAGCTGTGAAGTTGCTTGCATTTTATTGTTAAGCCTTAGCCTTAAGTCATATTAGCATACCAAGAAATGGTAGCTTTTACTTGATAACTTTCCAGAAATGATTGAATGGTGTTGGTAATTTGATGGATATTCCATGATGCCAAGACCCAGCATTTAACAAATTCAATATCTTTATTGAATAAATAAATGAAATATACCTTTTATTTTGGATCAGGATTTTTTTTTTAAATTTTATTTTATTGAGACCATAGTGAATTACAAGTTTTTCCAGTTGTATTTCAGGTATATAGTGACAGTTGATTAGGACCATTCCCACTGTCAGTATTGACCTCCCTCCACCAGAGTTTCCAGCATGCATCCCAGACCTACACAATTAGTCTCTGGGTCTACCAGTGTAACAGGAACAGGTTCATTTTGTGTTTAGCTTGTTATAGTTTGGGTTTCTTGATTCTATTGTCATTGACTTCGGTTTTGTATTTAGATCTGACTTCTTTTTTTAACTTAATGCTCCTGAAGACCACTTAGCCCCTAGGTCCCATTCACTTTTTTTTTTCCTATTTGTAGGAAGATATAGAAATATGAGGCTGAACAAAATGATTCAAGTTCTAAGGTTCTATGAAAAAGACAGGAATCCCTATCAAGAAGTCGTAAAAAGATGCAAGCAGCCGATCCAGAACCTAAGGTGGTTGGTTCGAATTCCGGTGTCCCATATGGTCCCCCGTGCCTGCCAGGAGCGATTTCTGAGCAGATAGCCAGGAATAATCCCTGAGCACTGTTGGGAGTGGCCCAAAAACAAAAACAAAAACAAAAAAAGAAGTTGTAAAAATAAATAGGGGGGGCCAAGTGTGGCAAGATTTTTTTTTTTTTTTTGCATAGGTGCAGTAAACGTTGGAGAATTTCGAAAGTAAATTCTCTTGGCCTAAGAAATACAGGTGTCTCCACCTATGAAACATACTTCAAAAACCAACTACAGGCCCCAGGCATGTTGGTTGTCCAACCCCAAGGTTTTCCTTTATGGTCCCAGAAGAAGTTCTGTTCAGATGCAGTTGTCAAAATCAGTCTTCTGTAATTAGAAATCTCAGTTTTTGCAAGGACCTTAGGATCTCCTTCCTCCCACTCATCCTCCCACTCTCCCTCCCTCTCTCCCCTTTCCTCGCTTCCCTTCCTACCTCCCTCCCTCGCTCCTTTCTTTCTTTCTTTTCTTCCTTCCTTCCCTCCTTTCCTTTCTTTGTTCCCTCCCTCATCCTTCCTTTCTTTTCCTTCCTCCTTCATTCTCTTCCTCCTTCCTTCCCTCCCTCCATTCTTTCCTCCCTCCCTTCCTTCCTTTCTCCCTCCTTCCCTCCCTCCCTCTCTCCCTTTTTTCCTTCCTCCCTCCCTCCTTCCCTCCTTCCTTCCTTCTATCTTCCCTTCTTTTCTCTCTAATTCCCTTTCTTCCTTTCTCAGGACCCTCCCTCCCTTCCTTCCTTAGTTTGTAGTCTGAGCTTGTTAGCTCTAGCTTATTTTGTCCGTAATCCAATGTGTTGAATGTCTATTAGGGAGTAGTAGTACTGCAAAAATATTGAAAACATGCCCCCTATTTTCAGGATCTTTCATTTTAGAAGATCGTGTTAATTTAAAAAAACAAGTGAAATAAAGCTAGTGAATGAAATATATGAGGTTCTGTCGTAGTGTTATTTTTTTGTTGGTGGTAAATGTCAGGTGGTTTTATGATGACTCACTGTCATAATAGGATTCATAGCTTAGACAATACATGGTAGATGAGCATTTGGCACATCAGCCCAGGTAAAGGAATTGTTTCTATTATTCTTTGTACTCTGATATGAATTAAATATTCAGTCACTTTCCTTATGCTGCAACTAATTCCTACTAGGAGTTTGGTATGATATTGACTCTTACTACACTTGCATATATCAAGCCTTGACACAAATTGCTAGAGGTGGAAGGAGAAGCTTACATAATTTTAAGACAAATTTTGTGCCTAAATTTTTTTTTTTTTTGGTTTTTGGGTCATGCACAGCGATGCTCAAGGGTTACTCCTGGCTATGCACTCAGAAATCACCACTGGCTTGAAGGACCATATGTGACGCTAGGGTATTGAACTTCGGCCCATCCTAGGTTAGCTGCATGCAGGGCAAATGTCCTACCATTTGTGCCACCACTCTGGCCCCTACATTTTTTAATGGCATTTTCCCCTGGTATTTTACTTTTCAAAGTGATAAAGTTAGCAGATTTGCATCATAAATTATTATTTTATTTTTTCTAAATTGATTTTAGATGAATTAATTTAAATGGTTACTGACCTATAAGGAAAGGGATACATTTCTATACATGAAAATCATTATTCTGTGGAAAGTAAAAAGGGTTTTATAATGACATGAATTCATATAATTCTCAAGACCTGAAAGACCATTTCCGGGAAAGGCTGACAGCTGGGGCCAAAGCAGGTGGTTTACTGCAGTCTATCATGGTGTATGGCTAAGAAGATTTCAGCATATCTGTGGTTGAATTTTGTTATTATCTGTAGAGCAGTAGAACCTACAGCCAACTGTTATATTTATAAATGCACAAGCCTGTCTTCAGAGATTTGCATTCTTTGGGACTTTAAACACTTTGTAATTTCCCTTATGTACTTTTAATAAGGACAAATATAGGATAAATCATTCTTTGTTAGTGAATAATGCCAAACCCAGAAAAAATAAAACTCCAAACAATTGTATGGGCTTTTTGGTTTGTTCTGGGGCCATACCCAGCAATGCTCAGAGGGTATCCTGGCTCTTCATTCAGGAATTATCCCTGGCTATTGATCAGGGATCTTCATAGGATACTGGGGATAAAATCTTGGTCAGCCACATGCAAGGCACTTAAATTACCTGCTGTACTATTGTCCTCAACTCCAAAATAATTGCATGGGACATCTATGTTGCCAGGGGCAATTTCTGAACACTTAGCCAGGAGTAACCCCTGAGCATCAAACGGGTGTGGCCCAAAAAACAAAAAACAAAAAAATTCAACTTGGCATCCTTTATCTTACATGCTGACCCCAACACACACAACATTGGATGGGAAATAAAGCATTTTTATATCTATAAACTATATACATAGAGATTTTTCTTTATGTTATAAGTTGCCACATTTTCCTAAAGATCAATTAAAGACCTCAAGAGGGTTAATTTGTAGGATATTTCTATCTTTTATTTGCAGTTATCCAGGAGTCAAGGAACATTAGTGGTTTATGGAACTTTCTTTTCATTTCTCAGAAATGTTGTGTTTATGAACAGATAATGCTGTTTATACTTCTGATTCAAAACTAAAATATCTCCTTTTGCTTCTTTGAAAAAGTCACGCTAATGAAACTGTGCAATACCTGGTACCCTCTCATGGAATGCTGGATAGGTTTCAGTTACAAGTATCTGGTGCAATCTGGTACAATTTGTTCACTTATAGGTAGGTTCTAGGATGAGGGCAACGAGAAATTTTGTTTCTGAAAAGGATGGCAGTAGAACAAATTCATTTAGGAAACTTTCTGATTTCCACAAAGGATGTTTCCTCCTGTGTTTTTTTCCCTTAATATTTTTCTTCATTGAGGTCTAAACTGAAGCCATATGCTGTTTAGAATCCACTTTTATTCATCATTTTAGTGAAGATGATAGTGTCTAGACTGAGTGTGGTCATGGTTTTACTTAAACTTTGGCAGGGCTCCTCTGCCAATAGAAGAGTTATTGTAATGATCCAAAGCAAATACGAAGCTCTAATAGGGTGACACAGCAATAACAGGGTCTTTTTTGAAGAAGTGGGATTTAATCTGGCAACAGGAGACTGGAAATTCATGCCTTCACCTATTTATCCTGCCCAAGTAGACTTTTATTGACACAAAGAACATTGCATTTTAAGTAAGGTTTTCCATGAGTTCATTTAAAACAGGCATTCCTGCACTTTAAGATGTGTTCTCTTCATGTGGCAGGCCAGAATTTATTTGCCTGGGTTATTTTCCTGTCTTTTGGGAGAGGGTCAAGATAACCACTTAGGAGCCCAGCCTCTCAGGACCTGTGCTAAAGACTGATGAAGTGAAAAGTTGACAAGCCTTTGCTCTAGCCAGCAGTGATTCACATACGATGCTGGAGGGATTTGCCTTATTAACCTTGCTCAACACATGGTACCCAGGAATACTCCTTCTATATTCCCAGAGCCAAAAGGAAAACCTGAGCTATAAATCAGAGTGCTGAACTCAATGAGTTTCTGAACAAAAATCAGGGGAGGCTATGTTTCAGCATCTTACAAAACACATATGTAATGATCAGATCAAAGTTGTATAGATTATAGTATTGGCTTTGTTTGATTTGATCAAGACTTATGTCTGGTAGGCAAAGCAAAGTTGTTATAATTAAAGAAAACATTTCTAAAGCACTATATAATATATATATATATATATTATATATATATCCTAAATAAATTGTAAAGCAAATATACAAGGGCTTTGTTTTTCAAGAATGGAAGAGAATGCTGTACATATCAAGTATAAATAAGGTTTTCTGATTATATTGTTCTGGTAAAATAATAAGATTGGTATGATTCTATTCCATTTCATCCCAAAATGATTAAGTTGTTTTTAAGCCATGAAATTTGTCCTTGAAGCCACATTTTAAAAAATTGAAGCAGAAACAGGAAAAAGTGAAATCAATTAGAAAATACCTTCATTTATAAGTATAAAATATACCATATTACACGATAAAGGATCCATTGCTGTTGCACAATAGTACATTCTATGTTCAACATAGTTATCCTTCAACAATTATTGATTTATAACTTGAATAATGACATAGTATATAGCTTTATTGCAAGAAAAAACTTACTGAAGTTATGTTAAAAACAATGAAATAATTTACTGCTTCATCTCAGGCTTGAGGGTATATTTCTTGTATATTTATGAATATAGATATTTAAAGCAGAATTGGAGTATCAGTCAATTGCTGAACATGTCTTTTCTAGTAAGTATATTATTACCTCTAACCTCTTTAACAATGTAATATATATAGCAAAGTTTAAAAATTCTGGATTGCTGTAGTTTTACATAATTAATGAAAAATGTTTATTTCCTCGTAATGATTTTTTTTGTGAGAACCAAAAACCTTCATGGAGGAGCTGGAGAGATAGTACAGTGGGTAGGTTGCTTGCCTTACATGCGGCTAATCCAGGTTGAATCCCTGGCATCCCATATGGTTCCTGAGCACTGAGCCCATCAGGAGTTAGCCTTGAGCATTGCCAGGTGTGGGCCCTCCCTCACCCTCTATAAAAAAAAACCCAAACCAAACCAAATATCTAAGTGAAGATTGCAAAAATTCAGGTTTATCTTATTGATGAATATTTTTTAACATACCAGGCCATATGATTAAAATGTCCATCACTATGAATTTTCATTCTTATTCTCACATTTATTTTTTCTTGGCCTTACTGTAAAGCAAAATTTTAATAAAATGTTTTCTTCATATATGATATATTTTATTAGATACAATAAAATGTTACTTAAAATATTTTAATTTTAAGTAAATTTTAATTCTGGTTCAATACATAACAATTAGAATTTTCTTTAAAAACAAGGACAATAATAATTATCATCATATGAGCACTAGTTAGACATCAAGACTCTGTAAGTCCTACTTTTGCTTCAAGAATATACAATATGTAATTTTAAGAATCTGTAGAAAGGGGCAAGGAAGGAGAGAACACAGTGTTTTACATATGCAAGGATTGTGGTTTACCACGCACCGACTCAAAGCTTTATTCCATTGAACAAGAATCTTTATCTCTCAGAATTTCAGCTCCCTCCTCTTTCTAATACAGGTAATATTTTTTTTTATGAAGGTCATATATGATAATGATTTTGTTTTGTTTTGGGGCCATACCCGGCAGTGCTCAGAGGTTACTCCTTACTATCTGCTCAGAAATAGCCCCTGGCAGGCACGGGGTACCATATGGGACGCTGGGATTCGAACCAACCACCTTAGGTCCTGGGTCAGCTGCTCGCAAGGCAAACACCACTGTGCTATCTCTTCGGCCCCATGATAAAGATTTTAAAGGTACTTTTTATAAAGAAGTTTCACATAAACATAAGCTATGAATGTATGAATGTTTTTTTCAAATCACTGTTATTAAGCAAGTGGTTTTGCATGTATTTTCTTAGACCTTTACATAAAAGACTGATAAATCATTTTGTTATGCATACATATAAGACTATCCAGCTCTATCACTCTTTCATTTTTTTCCCCCAGATATGACTTAGCAAAATCTAAAGTCTTGCTTCTTAAGCAGTGGGTCATAAGCCATAAGGAGTCACATAACAATGCAGGGTTTACAAAACCTTTGTTTTAAAATAAGATTTTTATGACTTATTATGAATAAATGTTTAATTATATACCTCTTTGATATACATAACAGTTTATTGAGAAAGGAGGTCCTGGGTAATAAAAGTATAGCATGTTCTGATTTAAGGAACATATAATTTTGGATTCTGTATAGGTGGGTTTAATACCCCATGTTGGGGCTCGATGATTGCATACAGTTGCAGGGGTCTCAAACTCAATTTACCTGGGGGCTGCAGGAGGCAAAGTCGGGGTGATCCTTGAGTGCAAAGTCAGTAGTAAGCCTTGAACATTGAGGTTGTGACCCAAACAACTAAAACAAAACAAAAAACAGATTCTTCTACGGCAAGGCCACAAATGATGTATGGAGGGCCGTTTGCGGCCTGTGGGCCGGGAGTTTGAGACCCCTGGTTAGAGCATCTAAGTCTTGTACATGCCTGACCCAGACTTGATACGTTGGATTCCCGAATATTTCTGAATATTGCCAGGTGTGGTTCTGGAGATCTTCCTGGAAGATGGTCCTGTTGGTACAAGTTCCCTAGGAGCTGAGCACCATCCTTGAACCCTAGCACTAAATCGAAAGTCTGACTCAGTGTAAGTGACTTCCTGGGCCATCAGAGCACTGCTTGAAAGGCTCAGAACAGAAACAAACACAAGTTGACTAATATACTTAACACACTTTGTGACTAGGCAATGTGGTTCATTGACCTTTCTGAGTTTTCTGATTCCCTTCTATAATTGTACAAAGCATGAGTTATCACCCCTCTTCCCACAAATATAGAGATTATGAATGTAAAGAAATAGGAAAGTACCTAGAAAGAGATTGAAAGTATTTAGAATGCTCTCTGCACATATTAGGGTAACCATGTAAGTTCTCATGCCTTTCCTGGAGCCCTGTATTCATAAAGGTATCCTTTGTGGCAAGCTGCAATTATTCATTTGTAGCATTTTCCCACAATGGACAGTCTCCCATGGAATCACTTACCTACTTTCCTAGGCCTTTGTCATCACAAGTGTAAGTTTTTCAAGTGTCTGACCATAGAAATAGAACAGAGAGGTCATTATGACAGTTCAAGCTATTAGCCTGTTCATTTCTTCACCTGTCCTTCCCTTCAATTACTCATCAAGTGAATATAGAATCCTAGAACTCAGTGTAGGATGAGACTCCAAGGATTCATATTTTCTTCTACACCCAGACTTTGTTTGTATAGTGGTAATGATACACAGCCTTCTCAAACATCTGGGAAGCCAGAGCAGCTTATCAACCTACAGGCCAAACTGTCTTCAAATAGAAGAACTATTCTAGATAAGAACTGTTTTCTTGGGTTCCACCTACTTGACATAGCTATTTCCTCTTGGTACCATAACAAACACTCTAATGATATTCAAACAAATTTGATTGAGATTACACTTGGTTTTGTTTTGGGGCCACACCCATTGACGCTCAGGGCTTACTCCTGGCTATGAGCTCAGAAATTGCTCCTGGCTTGGGGACCATAAGGGATGCCAGAGGAACAAATTGTGGTCTGTCCTAGGTCAGTGCATGCAAGGCAAATGCTCTACCACTTGCGCCACTGCTCCGTCCTCTACATTTGTTATTTTTTATGTATTGAGACAACAAACATTGTATATACTGGCCTCTTGTATCTTAGTATAACAAATATAAAAATACTAATTTACAAATTGTGTATAATTACAGAATAAGGTAGAATGGGAGTAGGTCTTACAGCAGATAGAAAATAAATTTGGATGGTAGGAAGATAACACATGTATATAAATGATAATTATCAAGGACCAGAGGATATGAAATACTAACGAATAAGTATGGGAAAAGTGGAATAGGAATTTAGAAGAAAGAATAAATATTATCACTTATATAATAAGAAAAACATGTGTTTTTTGTGTATGAAAGCTTAATGATGTTTGAAGAGTGCGTTATAATTTAACCTGGTACATACTACATCCTGAATTTGTTACTTTTTTCTTGACGAATATGTGTTCAAGTCAATACACATATATCGCAAGGAAAAATAAAATATTAAAAATAAATACATTTAAGGAAATTTAGAACTCAACATGATTTGGAAAAAATTAAAAATCAAAATAAGTATGCTTTTTCTAATTCCTTGTCCTATATATTTTATAACTGACAAGATATAAGTATATGAAAACATAATTTTTCAGTATGATTTAAATATCTATCTTGAAGGTGTTACAATGTCATTAAATAATCTTTGAAAACATGTTTTCTATATGCTTAAATACATTACAAATAATGCAATGGTATATAAGGCTGGTGCTTAGGTATTATCTCCCCCACTTTTTTTTTTGCTATTACTAATAACATTTGCTAATGTATAAAATGAATCATTATTTTTCTTACTGAAACATCATAATTGATTATATGTCAAGTTTTCTAGAAAGTTAGTATAAGTTTACAGTCTTAACACACAGGAAATGAGGCTATTTTTATTATATTCTTGCCAATATTAGATAGCTTCCCCCACCACCACTCTCAGTGGCACCATGTTGTAACTATTCAATTATTTTTGTTGGTAAGGATACACTTGCAAATCTAGGAAAAATATGGAAACCTTTCTGGGATTGAGAAAGTAAAAATAAACATAGGAATGCATTCATACTAGTCAAATACATTGTACTACATTTATATGTTCATACTAGTCAAATACATTGTACTACATTGATATGAACTTTCTTCATATCAATGTATGAAGTTAATTTATTTTATAGAAAACCTTCAGGCCTAGCAACTGAATGGTGTTGCTGGTGATAGCAGTGCTCTATTCTGATCCTGGCTCTCCTACATACCATCGGCATCAACTTAGATAGTCTATTCAGTTATTCCCAGCTTCCAATTTCTAAGATTATATTGTAAGAATCAGGATAGAAGCAACGGAATATTAAAACATTAAGTAAGATAGTCATCTTATTTAGTTAAGTTACCAGGCATGTAAATACTTGATATGTTTATGTCATGTCTACTATGACAAGGTGATGTGTTTTTATTAAATGGCTATATTGATGTTTTGAAATCTGGTGGATTTTTATTATATTGTAAGAAAATGGATTTTGATCATATTTTATTATATTATGAAGTGAATTATTATTATATTGTGAGAAGCGGGGAGCAACTTAGTAGGATCCATACCATCATGAATCTAGGTCTTGCTGACTTGACTTTTACTGGAATTGAATGCTTTTGGCATCCTAGGAGTCTTTGAGAACTGATCCCATGACTCACTTCTGAACTCCGTCCCTCCCTTTTTGGCTTCCCTGGAAAACTTAAATTCCTAATGTAGAGGATTTCATAATGTCTCAACAAATTATTTTCACATATGACATCTGATCAAAAGAGATACCTAGCTGTATCTAGGTATCTAGAAAAAGCCCTAGTTGTATGTATTGAGTGATTAGACCAACTTAGTAAGTAAGTAGGTCCTGAGAAATTAGCTACCATGTTGTTAAGCAAAAGATAAGTACATGGATTGAAAGCAAGATGCTTTTCTTAATCTGATTCCTAGTAGTGAAGGGACAGCTTCTTAAAACTTGGTTTATCAAGGCATATGTCATCATCGAAAGAAGTGTAATGCCATCTAATGTTAAGATTGTGAACTACCTCAAGCTAGCTGCTTATGAGGAGTCTCATAGGTAAGAGTCCCCATTTCCCTCAGTTGACAGCATCAGGCTATGACAATCCTCTTTCCAAATGTGGAAACCTGAGGGTGCCCTCAGGGCATTATTTGGTAACCAGAGGTCTACTGTACTCCTGATTTCTACTTTCTAGTTGTTTTGTTTAGCTTGATATTGGTTCTTTGGTTCCCTAGTTCCTGTTTTTATTTCTTTCTGGGTTATAGCTGTCTAGTATTTTTCCCTTTTGCTTCATCTTGAGCAGCAGCAGTTGTCTCTGTAACTACTTCTGGGACCTCTGCAAACTCTGTGGGCCTGGAAGAGCATTGCTAACTGTAGGAGATTTGGCACTGTGCTTCTGACTTGCAGGACCTATTCAGTATGTGTCAGTATTGTGGTTGTGTCCAGTTGTCCTCTAGTGGCTGGCGTCCCTGCCAACACAGATCATCCTGCTCACCAGGACTACCTCTTTCCAGTCACGAAAACCTGCTTAGATCTGTGTAGAGACATCTGGTCCCTGGTCTCTGTTCCTATGTACTCTGGAGTTGAGTTCTTGCTCTTCTGTCCCAGGTCTATACTACACACTGTGCCACCTCCTGCTAAAGAATGTGTAGCACAATGCCTGATGTTCAATAAACCCTAGTAAGCACTTAAAATTAACTGCTGCTTTATCCTGGTTTTTTTTCTTAATGGTAGCAATTAATGAGATTTACTGCCAGCTATTTCAATTCTTAAAAAAATATTGCTCATTTAAAATGGTTACCATCTTCCTCTGACAGTTATGAGACAAAGCACCCAATTAAAAACTTAAAAGTACACTTTACATTACTTAACATTTGACTTATATATGCTATCTCATAAACTTGTAGACTATCTTAATATTTTCAAGGTATTCTAGGCATTTACTTTAGAGATATGGGGTACATGTTGGATTTTGCCTGTTCTAGAAATGTTTGAAATTAAATAAAAATATGTACATTGCTGAAGAAAATTCATTGTTGCTGACTACTTTTGACTCATTTCCCTACTAGTATAATTTTGGAATTTCCTTGCTGGTGCTCTTTAGTTGTCTCATTGAAGTGACCATTATTTTAAAACTAAAAATGGAAGGAAAAAGGAAGGGAAAGATAGCTTGGGATGAAAGGAAAAGAAACTAGTTTTCCTTGGTCTTTACTGGCTATATTGCTGCCTTTATTATTTCAAAGGTTAAAAACAAAGAGAAGAAGAAAATAAAAATAATTATTAGTTTCATTTTTCTACAATGCAAATTGCTATTAATGCTCTGACTAGTATAATTAGTTGTTGTATTAGTTTTGAAGAATCACAAGTTTGAAAATATGGCTAGTACTCTATTGTTAACTAATTTCAGAAGAGAAATGCTTGCTATTTTCTGTATACCAAAAACACTGCACTCATCACTTACAGATGACAGAAAGGCACTTTAAATGAAAGACAAATGCTTCAGAAAATGGCAGTTTCCCTTCCCCCTATTTTTCTCTTTTCCCAAATGTTTACATGCCTAACACTTTCACTCAGGCAAGAGTCTTTGCCATTTAACCACATTCTGGGCATAGTGGCATGGAAATACACTATCAGGGTATAATTTTGTGCACAGCAGAGCGAACATAGTATTATGGAAGGGAGTCTCAGTTGAGTAGCTTTTCTTAGACCATATTTTGATCTTAATGTTAAAATGGAAAGGAAAGTTTCTTTCCCATCTGTAGAAAGTTTGCTAGTCCCTGGCTTTTAAGGTGCCTTTTATGCTGAAACAGCAGGTAATGGTAAAATAAATGCTTTGATAACTTTAAGGTTGACTTAAGTGTGCTGAGTGATTGTAGAATCTAAAATGTAGTCTGATTCTCTGTTAGAGGTCTAGAAAATAATGAGGTTATAGGCTTCTTCTATTTCTAACATTTCTTGGATGTCTATATAGAGATGGATTTATTTGGGCAGGCAAGCTCAGACCTCCCACAATAATCTTGAGAGGTTGCCCTCTAGCCAAGCTTCATGAACTTGGTAAAATCAACTTCTATTTTTATTATCAGTATCTAGAACAGCTAATGTGGGGGAGGTTGGTATTTAGTCTGATTTGAACAGTTACAAAGGAGTCTGGTGTCATGTATTTTCTAAAAAAAATTATAAATAAAAGCACTCACATTTTTAGGAGAGAAAATAAAATTTTATCCACTTTATTTTTGGTTAATAAATCAATTCCCATACAAATGGACATTCTCAATATGCTGCTGTTTTTATTTTTTCTTTATTTAGACTAGGGGTAACAGATTTCCTTTGGTATTCATGTGTGTTTGTTATGTGTTTGGTATTACTGCCCTTCCACCACACCAGCGTGCCCCGGGACCTTCACTATTTCACTAATGTCATCCCCCAATCTAGGTAACTTTAATTGCGTATTTAATGTCTACTTTTGTTATTACTGTCCATTCCTTAACTTTTTTTTAGTGTATCATATGTAAGTGAAATAATCCAATATTGGTACAACTCCCTCTGATATGTATATATACATATATATTTTTTTACATATGTATAATTTTCTTTGTAGCAACTTACCATAAACTTGATGTCTTGTAAATAATCAATTTCTCTTTTAGTGTTTTAGTATGATAGAATTCCAAGTACACTTAGTTGGTTCTTTGCTCAGGTTTAGGCTAATTTCTCATCTGGATACTAGACTGGGAAGCATCTGTATCTAAGATCTTTCAGGCAATTGATAGTTGGTTTATTCTCTTGCAGCTGTAGAATTCTTGATAGCTTAGCTCCTCCAGTTTCTACTGAAACTGGAGTTTCTCCAGTTTCAATTGTTGGACAAGTCTCTGCTGCTTTCCAATAACTGGCTTTTAGATTCTTTTTTGTTTGTTTGTTTTGATTTTGGGACAAACCTGGTTGTGCTCAGTGGTTTTCTATGACTCTGTACTTGGGGATCATTCCTAGTGGTACAGAGATTATGTGTAATGCCAGGAATCAAACAGATTGGCTGCATACAAGGTAAGTGGATGGTATTCTCTCTCTCTCTCTCTCTCTCTCTCGTCCTTTAAATTCTTTTTAATAGACTTTTCTTCAATTGATCCTAACCTTGATGAGGTTCAAAAGGATACAATCCTTAATGATCAACTTTAAGTCAGTTTAATTATATCAGCAGAATACATTGCCTGTCATGCTACTAAACATAATCAAGGGAGAGATTTCTGTGACCATTATAAGACTCAAGTTATGGGCTCATCTTACAAAAAAATAAAGGGGAACATATGAGTACTTGACTCATTTGGATATTCAAATAGATGTATCATGTATTTTAGCATGAAAATGGTTGGAAAATATAGCTGCTGAAAAAAATTACTATAATTTCCCCTCCCTCCTTCCTTCTTTTTCTTTCTTCCCCTTCCCTCCCTCCCTCCCATCCTGTTACCCTTCCTTCATTCTTCCTCCTTTCTTCCCTCTCTCCCAACCCTCTACCCTTCCTTCATTCCTCCCTCCTTTCTTCCCTCTCTCCCAACCCTCTACCCTTCCTTCCCTCCTTTCCTTCCTTCCTTCCCTCTTTATTTCCTTCCTTCCTTCCCTCCCTTCCCTCCTTTCTTCCCTCTTTCCCTCCTCTTTCCTCCTCCCTTCCTTCCTCCCTTCTTACTTCCTTCCTTCCTCCCCTACTTCCTCCCTTCCCTCCCTCCTTCTTTCTCTTTTTCCTTCCATCACTCCCTCCTTCCTTCCCTCCTTCCTACCTTTCTTCTTCTGTCCTTTCTTCATTCTTTCCTTCCCTGTTTTCTTCCCTCCTTCCTTCCTTCCTTGTTTTCTTTCCTCCTTTCTTCTTTCCTTCCTTCCCTTTCATCCTTCCTTCATTCTTTCCCTCCCACCTTCTTTCCTTCCCTTCCTTTCTTACCTCCTTCTTTTCCCTTCCTTCCCTCCTTCCTTTTCCTCCCTCCCTTCCTTCCTTCCCTCCTTCTTTTTCCTTCCTTCCCTCTTTTCTTTTCCTCCCTCCCTCCCTTCCTTCCCTCCTTCTTTTTCCTTCCTTCCCTCTTTCCTTTTCCTCCCTCCCTCCCTCCCTCCCTTCCCTCCTTCCCTTTTTCCTTCCTTCCTTCCTTCCTTCCTTCCTTCCTTCCTTCCTTCCTTCCTTCCTTCCTTCCTTCCTCCCTTCCCTACTCCTTCCTTCCCTTCTTCCTTCCTTCCTCCTTCCTACCTTCCTTCTTTCCTTCTGTCCTTCCTGCTTTCCTTCCCTGTCCTTCCCTCCTTGCTTTCTTCCTTCCTTCCTTGTTTCCTTCCCTCCTTCCTTCCTTCACTTCCAGCCTTCCTTCCTTCCCTCCCACCTTCTTTCCTTCCCTTCCTTCCCTCCTTTTTCCTCCCTCTCTTCCTCCCTCCCTTCCTGCATTTTTTTTTTGTTTTTTTGGGCCACACCCAGTGACGCTCAGGGGTTACTCCTGACTATTCGCTCAGAAGTCGCTCCTGGCAGGCACAGGGGACCATATGGGGAACCAGGGGATCGAACCGCGGTCCGTCCTAGGTTAGTGCAGACAAGGCAGGCACCTTACCTCCAGCGCCACCGTCCAGTCCCCCAACCTTCCTTCTTTCCCTCCTTCTCTCCCTCCCTTCCTTCCTACCTTCCTTCCTTCCTTTGCCTCACATATGTAAAGCAAATGTTCTACTACTGAGCTACATTCAGCCTCCTCTTTCAATTATTTGAAACATTATAGAACTTCATGGATTTTGTTTCATACTTCTAATTTTGTATAATTGTCACTGCACTCACTTTCAAAATTCCAGTGCCACCAAAAAGACCTTTTTCCTCATTTCACACTACTATTGTTGTCACAGATTCTAGAATATAGTTTTGTTATCTGCACTTTGCTTTAGTCTATTATTAGATTATTTTGTTTCACTTCCTTAGTTCACTTAGCATCATCCCTTCAATTTCTGTTCACTTAAAAGCATCATTTAAAAATTAGTGTTATTGGCACAGGGTAAAAAAAAGTGGTGGAGAAACAGCAGCAGTATGGAGGAGCCTGAAGATGTCTAGAGCAACTCATCCCTGAGCTACCTGAGCATGAAATTCCCCAAATCCTGAGCCTAGCAAAGGTACCAGACACCTGGAGAAGAAGCAAAAGCTGATTACTAGATCAAATACAAGCACTGAGGGAGAGTGCCAGGAAAAATAAAACAAACAAGCAAAAAAGTAACCCAAAAATCAATGGCAGTGGAGCTGCCCTAGAGAACGAGCTGAAAGCAACAACTGTGACTATGGTGTTCCCAGAGATAGAGTGAGTGTTTCCCTGAAGGTCCTGCAGCAAGGCTGGGAATTGTGGAACATGGCATGGACCAGACCCATCAGTGTGGCTGAGCTTGGGTCATGGATGTTAGGACAGAGGGAAGAAGCTGGAACCAGGCTGCAATGGGAGGTGCCAATTAAACCATAATATTAGTGATGCTATTAGGCTGTATCTGTGGGGTGTGACCGGGAGACTGAGCTGCCATTGCTAGGAAACTCCCTGGGAGTACCAACCTTACTCATTACTAATGGTGGATTCTGAACAACAGGACTCTGAGTTGTCAGGTGATATAGACTCATCTGCCCAAGGGATACAGACATTGCCAGAAGGAGCTTAAGCCCTACAGGAGGGTCCCATTGCAGCATAACTATGAGACAACCAACCAGGACATTGAGGTGGCAGTAAGGCCTATTTGCTTAGGGCTCACATTCCTCCTAGGCAAGGAGCCCTACCAAAACACTTCAAAAATCACCAATACTGCAAAGATCACAATAGGAAGACAACACAGAACCCCACCACATATAGTGAATGAAGATGGTAGCTCTGATTACTCAACCAATGCAGCAACCTCTCTGATAAGGACTTTAGAGAGGAAATGTGGAGGATGTTTAAAGAACCGAAAGAAACCATGGAATGGACCGAACAATAATTCAAACCATAGGTCTAAAAAGTAAAATAAAGTGGGGGAGGGAGAGAGAGAGAGAGAGAGAGAAAGAAAGAAAGAAATTGGGGACATTGGTGGGAAACATTTATGGGTATAGGATGTTGTACATTGTAAAACTGAAACTCAGCCATGAACAGTTTTTTTGCTGTTGTTGTTTGGTTTTTGGGGGGGGGGCACACCAGTAGCACTCAAAGGTTACTCCTAGCTCTGCACTCAGAAATCACTCCTGGCTTGAGGGACCTATGTATGATGCTGGGAATTTAACCCAGGTTCTTCCTGGTTCCGCTGTGTGCTGTGTGTGTAAGGCAAATGCCTTACAACTGTGCTATCTCTCCAGCCCTGCATGAACAACTTTGTAATCATGGTGTTTAAATTAAAAAGAAGGGGAGCTGGGCGGTGGTGCTGGAGGTAAGGTGCCTGCCTTGCCTGTGCTAGCCTAGGACGGACCGCGGTTCGATTCCCCCAGTTTCCCATATGGTCCCCCAAGCCAGGAGGGAGTTCTGACCGCATAGCCAGGAGTAACCACTGAGCGTCACTGGATGTGGCCCAAAAACCAAAAAAAAAAAAAAAAAAATTAAAAAGAAAAAAGAAAAAAGGGCGTTCAATGAGGAAGGGATACAAACAATAGAGGGTCATGTTATAATACTCGTAAGGGGACAAAATAGATAAAATCACTCTAGAAAACCATTTTTAATTTAATCAAATGTTTTATTTCTGATAGTATTCAGAATTTTTATTTTCAGGTTCATACTTAACATAAAGGGAACATAAATGACTTGCCATGGAAACAGGGCCATAGTAGTATCATTCAGAATATTGCCAACTAGAAATTTCCATTATAGCAAACACTCTAGTGTAATGAGTAAACACATTATGAGACACTGGTACCATCTAATAGCATTAAATCAGAATGTAGGGGACAAGCATAACAGAACCTAAACCTGCATAGACATACCATATCAGTAAAAGTTAATGGAGCAGTGTGAACCACAGTAGTGAAGATATATCCAATACATAAAGGGGAGAAGTTTATGACCAGAAAAATTTAATCCACACCTGGTGACACTTGGGAGTTACTCCTGGTTCTGCACTCAGAAGTTACTCCTGGCAGTGCTAGAGGGACCATATGGAAGCTGAGATGAAATCCAGGCCAGCTGTGTGCAAGGCAAATGTCCTACCTGTTGTGCTATTATTCCATCCTCTCAGAGCTTACTTTTGACTCTGTGCTCATGGATCACAACTAATGGGCTTAGGTACATCATGTGAGTGGATCAAGCCTGCGTAGACCATGGGCAAAGCCAGAACCTTCTTCTTATCTTTTTACTCACACTTTTTCTATCCTCCCCTTTTTTCAAATGTCATATGTCTCACTTGACAATGCCTCTGTCTGATCACATCTTTTGTCTATTCAGTGTTAGAAGTTATATACCAAGATTATTTACTTACTGAATACAGCGACAGGAAACCCATAATCATGATGTTCTTGTGACCCTGAAGATAAGTTAATAATTCTGTTGGTGTCAGGCTGTAATCTGATTATTTGCAAAATGACCTGTGGTTCGCAGATCTTTAACTGCTTGGATCTTACTGTTGAAATAGACATGAATATTTTTTCACTTCTAGTTTGTAGGGGAATGAATGCCAATGCCGTTCATGTGGGGTGGTTTTTATGTTAAAATTAGAGCATTACATAAACATTCTACAGACATGTGCAGAATAATGTGCATGTGTTTATTTGTACTTAACTTTGTATAATAAAAGGATTTAAAGGTATGTGTGCAATTCAGTGGACAAAGTTGGATTGAAAATAAGCAAGAAAATGAAGGGGATGAGGAAAATAAGTGTAAGAAAGAGACATGGAATCATGGAATCAGATAAGGACAGACTTTCTAGCAGTTCATGCAGACATGACCAGATTAGATTCATGACTTGGTGACTGTAAGGTAAATTTACAAGAATAGCTTGTCTGATTGCTGAACACCAAGTGATGTTTTTTTTCCCCCACAATGGCTCTTCGCCTTTGAAAAACACACATATTCCAGGAAGCATGAGTGGGATTTACTAGACATTCATGTCTGTTAGGCAAGTTCTTACAGCTTTCCTCCATGAGGTGTAGTGGTTATGCCAAATGTAGTTCAGTGAAAGAATTTCTATCAGTTTTGACTTCCTAATTTATTGTTTTGTTCAATCTAGAAGAGTCTTTATCTTTGTAATTTGGTCTTTTAAAAACTCTTTGACCTGCCTTTCAAAAGTTTAAGAATATTTTAGGGTAATAGTGCAGTGATTTAGATAAAACTGCCTGTGGGAACACCAGCATTTGAACTTAGGGCTAGCATAAGATCATGGATTCAAATACATGATGTTACCACATGTACCAAGTGCAATCCTGGTATCTCTGCTGTTTGAGCATGAAAGTTCTGTTGTATGCTGTCCATGGCATCACAGATGATTTGTAGACATTCTGTGGCCAGGTTGCATATAATACCACAAAGGACTGTGACCCTGGCAAAAATATTTCAGCTAAAAAGATGTGCAAGCATGACAGCAAGCCCTGGTGAACATGTGTGTAAGCATCATGGCAACCCTGGATGAACACCACCACCAGATCTATGTGTTTCAGCTCCAGTATACAATCCCTTCTGAATACCTATGAGGGCATTGCAACCTCCTTGAGCACCCTGTTGGACAAGGGAGCACCATGGTCAGGTGAGAATTTAATCACACAACACTGTTCACCACCAAGGGAAGTGAAGCAGAGTAGAAATCGTTTTTAATCTTTTAAAACTAATTTTCCTTAACTTGTATTTTTATGTTTTATAAATGGGTCACTCTTATTTTCCAATTAAGGAATTGTTAGAGTATTGAAAGTGAATATACAAAAAATGAAAATATAGAGTATACCAAAAATACACAGGCATGCTGCTACATCTTCCAGCAGTCTCTATTTCTGTTTTCATCCATCTATACTGATGACTTATGAAGGTTACTATGCATCTTACAGAATAATTCCCCCAGTTCCTCTTCTGTGCCCCCAATTTTGTTTTCTGGGGAGAGTGAGACTTTTCAGGGGGTTCTCAGTAGGTTGTGAGAATTAACGAGCAGATATTGGCCAGGTGAGCTGTTGATTCAATGTAGTGGCCAGAAGATATGATGGTTTTCAGATTCTGCAGTGTTGGGGATATCCAGAGCACTCTGCTAGTACCAAGGGACATCCAGGGCTACACCTGGCAATGTTCAGGGGATCTCTGGTTCTAGGAATCAAATCTAGGTTGGAATCAAATAGGGGATAGGCTCTGAACACTGAACTAGCTCTCAACTCCCAAATTGTATTTCTTGATAACATCTGGACAGTGTCATTTAAAGTGTTCTAACTGTGGATTGGACAGATAGTATAAGAAGTAAGGTGCGGGCTGACTTGGATTTGCTCACAGAACCACCACTTGGGATCCTCTGGACACTTTCAGAAGGAATCTCTGAACATGGAACCAGGAGTTAAGTCCTAAACACTACCAGGTGTGCTGTCTTCCCTCAAAAAGTTTTAGTTAATAATGGAATATTAAAAACAGTGAATTACTGTATTTTGGTTGTTGTTCTGTTTGTTTGTTTGTTTGTTTTTGGTTGGGGTATGGGGCTTGTTAGTAGTCTCTAAGGGTGAAATTTTGTTTTTTTTTTGTTTGTTTGTTTGTTTTGGAGCCACACCTGGCAGTGCTTAGGTATCCCTCCTGGCTCTGCGCTCAGAAATCATTCCTGACAAACCAGGGACCATATGGGATGCTGGAAATTAAACCCAGGTTCATTCTGAGTCTGCCACCTTGCAAGGCAAATGCCCTACTGCTGTGCCGCACGCAAGTCAAACAAACGCCTTACTGTTGTTCTATCTCTCCAGCCCCTCTGGGGAGAATTTTGAAGAATGTTAATGAAAGAATTTAATGAAAACATCTCTTTCATTAGGACATTTTCCTACCTTAGGAAAATGGGAACTTGTGGTGAAACCCAAGATCTACATGTAATAATAGTAAGAAAAACTAAGCCTCATGGCTCTGAGTCCTGAATGTGATACTTGCTATTCACTGATTTATATTTGGTTACCACAATAAATGAATCCTATATCATTTTTATAATCTTTAGAAATATTTTAATTTTTTTTAATATCTTTATTTAAGCACCTTGATTACAAACATTATTGTAGTTGGATTTCAGTCATAAAAAGAACACACTCCCTCACCTGTGCAACATTACCATCACCAGTGTCCTCCATCTCCCTCTCCACTCACCGTTATTGGAGACAGTCATTTTATAATCATCAGCTGTACTGCCATACTTCCCTTTGCTTGTGATTCCTACCCTCCAACCCCCATTACATTTGTATCCTTGTGGCTTGAAATAAAGACTGTTACAGTTAAATCTGTGTTTAAATTCCAACAATGTCATTATTGTATGTCTTGTCCAAAGAGGTTTCTGAGCTCTGTGGACCTCAATTTCTGCATTTGTTAACAGAGATTAGTAGGGGTTCCCTACTTATAAGATGATGCAAGACCTACATAAAAAACTGTATCTAATGTTTAGTACAGCATAAGATATATAATATAGCAAATCCATAGATGTTTGTAAACTGCTATATGTGGAGACATCCATATATATATTTGTACTTGTATCATAAAATTGGTTTAGTAATTAAACTATTTGCATTAACATTTGAAAATATGTGTAGTACTTTACCAAAGGGTTACATGGTTCTATTCTTGTTAGTTTATTTAATTTATGCTGCCATGGTTTAAATATTAATAATTATTATATTGATGGCGGTATGATATATAAAAAAGTATGATATATAAAAAGCAAATTACTCATTTTCTCTTAGAAAAGTTAGTTACTCTTTCATTATTAACTACAAAGAAGGAAAAGTGAGCTAACATATATATCTGAAGAATTTAAGTTTTCTATCTTTTATATTATTCTTCTAGAAATTCAGAGAAATAACGTATATGAAGATATACATTTTGCAATTGTATGTAGATATTTGCAGGTAGACAAGTATGTAACATGCTTACAGATTTAATCACAAAGGTGAAATTGTAGATAATTTTGTTGCATATTTTATTTTTCAAATTTTCTACCCTGTATGCTTATTACTCTCATAAAATAGCAGTAATTATATTTTAAATATATAGAAAAATATAGAGAGGGTAAATCAAAATTACAAAGATAAAAAATTAATGTTTCTTTTCCCCTTCTCTCAAACGGAGGATGAGAACTGCTTGAAGGACTCTGCCCATTGTAGGCATACTTAATTTTTACCCCACTCTATTATGGTACTCTTCTCTAAACAAAACCACAAAACTCAAACTAGCTAATCCTGCCTCCCAATCAGAGGGAGAAGCAATGGAGACACCAAGCCCAATCAGATATAAGATCACCAAGTAATAAACCAGAAACAGAGGGAGTCACTCAATTTAGAA
>PVKC010003566.1:0-38626 GCA_004027635.1 Crocidura indochinensis | reverse complement strand
TGGAAAGAAAAAATAAGGTTTTTTTTTTGTTAAAAAAAACTTTAGCAGTGGGGGCCGGGAGATAGCATGGAGGTAAGGCGTTTGCCTTTCATGCAAAAGGTCATCGGTTCGAATCCCGGTGCCCCATATGGTCCCCCGTGCCTGCCAGGAGCAATTTCTGAGCATGGAGCCAGGAGTAACCCCTGAGCACTGCCGGGTGTGACCCAAAAGAAAAAAAAAACTTTAGCAGTATTAATTTCTACTACAATATTTTAAAAGTAATTGTGTCTAAATTGCTTAACATAAGCTCGAATATCACCTGTGAAACTAGTCATATAATTTTATTTCATGAGTATTTGATTATCACTTTTGTTATATTGCTATGTTCAGGATTTTATTTCTGTGAGTCTTCTATCATTTTTACTTTTTATTCTTTTGTACAGTTGTAAATTTTTTCTCTATATTCATCAATACATTTTATATTAAATTATTTTATATTTTATATTAAATCTATTTAAATAAATGCATCATATAATTTACATAGTTGATCATAATGTATTTGTTTCCAGAAAATTAAGAGCAAAGTTATTAAAAAATAAAAATAAAAAAATAAACAAAAAGATGAAGCAAGAACATTTGTGAAAACTATTGTATTAATAATGAAGTCATTAATACAATAACAAAGTTGAGTAAGCTCTTATTTTAATTATCCATGTGTTTAAATGGGTGTGCTTCTATTGGTAAACAGCATCAGACAAATTAAGTTGTTCAGAAATTCAAAAATCTATTAATGATATAAGGTAGATTGAGGGTACCTTCCCTCACTCCAAAAACCTTGGTGATATCAGTCTCAAAACTGGCATACATGAAGTTTGTTCAGATTGATATCCCCAAAGGGATTTGTAGAGTATCAGTGATGCAACAGGACCTTCAGTAAAACAATGATTCTAGGTCATGGAAGCAGCAATCATGCTTTGGCAGGAAGGAATCATGGCCCTCCCTTTCCCCCATGATGTTCAGCTTTCTGCCTAATTGGCTGTGGTTGAATCCATGATCTTTTAAGTCTTTGATTTACATCTTGTTTGAGAAAAGAGTAAGTCTATGGAGTTGGTCTGGCTCTAACATGGAGACAGAGTCTGTAGGTAAGGTTACAACTGCCAGGCTTCCCAGATGAAGGAAGATACGAGTGGGAGAGGGGTGCTTGCACTCATTTCAGAAAGCCCTGATGAACAGCCCCAAACTCGATATACCTGAAGTTTGGCCAGATGGTATCCCTGAAGGGAATCACAGATGGTCATTGATGACACAGGACCATTGGACAAATGGTAATTATAGGTGATGAAGGCATCAAGCATGGCTTTGGCAGGGCGCATGGCCCATCCTCTCCTCCAGAGCTTTCTTCTGCATGAGCTGGCAAACTCATGATCTTTCATGCTTTCATTTAATCTTGATCGAGAAAAGAGTGAGATTCTGGAGCTCACCCAGTTCAAACGCGGAGACTGCGTTTTTTGTTTGTTTTTGGGCCACACCGGTGACACTCAGGGGTTACTCCTGGCTGTGCGTTCAGAAATCACTCCTGGCTTGGATGACCATATGGGACACTGGGGGATTGAAATGCGGTCCGTTCTAGCTAGCGCAGGCAAGGCAGATGCCTCTCGCTCCAAGCCACCACTCTGGACCCTGCAACTGCATTTTTGGGCATGGTTACAGCTGCCAGGTTTCCCAAAAGAAGGAAGATGGTGGGTGGCAGTCGAACCTGAAAGCTCTGGTGATTTCGGTTCAAAAACTGGCATACCTTGAAGTTTGGTCAGTTGTTATTCCCAAATAATTATAGAGAGTCAATTATCTATCAACAATTTGTTTTGCTTCAAATTCCATATCTAAGTCTTCGATCCACTTTAGAATCACTATTGTACATGGAAATATTTATCTAATTGTATTCTATTGTCTATTTGTTATAGAATTTCTGTGCTCTTGATCCTTTGCAACAGATTAACAATGCATTTGAGGGGTTATTTCTGAGGTTTCAATTCTATTTTACTGATCTCATTGCTTGTATTTCAATATCACTTTGCTTTTTGCTTTGTTTTTATAAATTTGTTCTAAGTATACCTTGAAGTGGAGTACTTCTTTTATTTCTTGGAATATTTTGAATATAGTATTGATTTTTGTATGTTATTGAATCATGCTATTAAAATTTTAAAATTTTCAAGGGCTGGGGTCAGAGCAGTGGCACAAGCGGTAGGGCATTACCTTGCTCACACTAGCATAAGACAGACGATTCAATCTCCGGGCATCCCATCCCATATGGTACCCAAGTCAGGAGCAATTTCTGAGTGCATAGCCAGGAGTAACCCCTGAGTATCAGCAGGTGTGGCCCCAAAACAAACAAAAAAAAATTTCAAGGCTGTCCTGAATATCTCTAAAATAAATAGGATACAATGGTATTTTTCACTCATTTGATTCCTCTACACTTGATTATTTAAACTAATTGTAAATAAGATTATTTCTTTTTTTGTTTTTTGGCATATAGTAAAATGCTATAGTAAATATTTGTAATTTTTTTACTTTATTGTTTCTAATAGTTTTCTAGTATTAGGGTTTTCTGCTAATATGTCTAATTATTTGTGTAACAAAGCATGATTTTCAGATTGGAGGCCACTTATAACCAGCAACTTGACTGGTTGTGGATTATTCTTCTGTTCTTGATATATGATACTACTACCAATAAATGTAAGAATGTCACTTAGACAAGAGTTTGCTTCACGCTCTACAATTGAGTTTTCATGCAGCAAGCTTTTGCCATGTGAGTGGATAGAACTAGTATCTCTAGCTGTAGGAGGGCTGCAATCTTTCTATTGAATGGATGCCTCAATAAGCAGTACTTCTCAAGGGCCAAGACTGAGGGAAACTAAACTGAGATTTAGACATATTTCAGGTCCTATAGCCAGAAATAAGTTATGTAGACCTGTCAGGGAGGCCCAGATTGGGAATAATAGCATCACCTGCAGAATCCCTCTTCCAACATATTTTGTAGACTGTGATTGTAAGCATTAGAGTCCAGTTACAGAAATTGTAAACTAATTAAGTATGGCAGCCTAAACACAGTGGCTTCTGGACATACCTTTGTAGAAGGCTTGAAGTTGGCTTATAGGTCAGTTCAGGATCTACAGCCAGAGTTACTTAATGCATGCACAGGCATAAGTATTTCTAATCATTTTGGAATATACTACTAGTGATAAACCTAGAGATAATGCAGATGTCATTGAAGTCTCAACTTTGAAAGTTAACTTTGGGTGCTTATCTGAGTCCATGATTAGCTATTTAGCCACCAGGCAGTGAGCCTGCATTCTCAAGCTGCAAGTTTTCAATGGTCTGGATTTGCACCTGTTTTCCATCATCTAAAAAGTCACAACTGTCTATGAATGAGATGCCACATTATTGCTTTTATGGATGAAGTCTAGGACTATCTAAAACCAGATAAAATATTAGTTCAATACTCACTTTGAGACAAGTAATATCATACATTTGTGTTTATTAGAAAAAAATTCTTTGATTAATGGTTTGATGAATACATGAAAAATAATGTCCATTTCATTTACAATTTATATCAATCACATAGTAATACTGATAAGTGCCTAGATATAATTTGTGATCAAATAATAAAAGAGATGTACTGTCTCAATTTCAAGAAAATATAAAGCACTTAACTATGTGTCTTCTTGGGATTCTAATATGAAACTCTTTTTTTTGTTTGTTTGTTTGTTTGTTTTGGGTCACACCCGGCAGTACTCAGGGGTTACTCCTGGCTCCATGCTCAGAAATTGCTCCTGGCAGGCACGGGGGTCCATATGGGGCACCGGGATTCAAACCGATGACCTTTTGCATGAAAGGCAAACGCCTTACCTCCATGCTATTTCCCAGGCCCGATGAAACTCTTAAGTTTCGCACCAGTATATGTGTGCATGATAGTAAGACGATTAAAATTACTGAATATAAATAATATGATTTTAAAAACAAACACTTCACATGAATCTCTTAACTGCTATTAGCATACACTTTTTCTAAATCTGTGTTGAAACCACTTATATACTTATAACTACTTAGGACCAAGGCAAGTATATATTTTTAGACGTTAAGATTTCAAGGTGTATGTCAAATGCCTTTTATCATGACTACCATAATATCTTTAAACTGATATGTGTGATCATATTTAATGATATAGTCAAGTAATCTATTGACATTTTCACTACTTTGTATTCTTGGTAGTTTTTAAAATATTAACAATCTAGAGAAATCAAGAAACCTTTGTTACACTAGCATGATATTGTGGACTGACTCATGTTTTATAATTAAATAAATTTACTAAATAAATGTATTATCATTTGAGATAGATCTTTTATTTCATTAAGACAGACATCCTCAATATCCTGCATTTCTTAATGATCTTATAGCAGTTCTCTACATTATTTCAGACCACTACTTATTAAATAAAGCAACACAAAACAAATCAAAAAGACAAGAAAAATACTTTTAATTCTCTAAGAATTTTTTTTGTTATTGCTATAAATATGGAACAAGTTCCCAAATTTTTCCTTGGGCCAAATTGAAAAAAATATATTATTTTAAGTAAACTTTATGATTCAGTATAATTTAAAATAGAAGTGATAGGACTCACATTTTACTTAAAATCAATGGAAACACTGATATAAATCTTGGGTCAGAGTATATTAGCACAATTCAGTTTATTTAAATACCAGGAACAGAGCTCAAGTAGTGCAACATATTTTTATCATGAGGAGGCCCTGAGTTCAATTCTGAAGCTAGATGAACAACCTAGGCATAACCCTGTGGACTCTTTTTTGGACCCTCAAACACCTCTGAGGACTGGTAGCACTGTAATAAAATTCTAGACTGAGCTTATCTTGAAATGTCCCCCCAGAACATTTCTACGTGAAGTTACTATATAAAGTTCTATGTAAAGTAGAAAATTATCTACAGATAGATATATAGATGATATATAAGATAGATAATTAGATAGATAGACATAGATTATAAATTGATAGGTAGATAGATATATAGATATCTATTTTGGGGGGTGCTTTGGGCCACACCCAGTGCATTCAGAGATTGCTCCTTGCTCTTCACTAAGAAATCGCTTCTGGCAAGATCATGGAACCATATATTTATATGCCATGGTTGAACCCGGGTCAGTCCTGGGTAAACCGTATGCAAGACAAATGCCCTACCCACTATGCTATCACTTCGACCCCTAGATATCTATTTCAAAGCACTTGGGAGAAGATAAACAATATATGGTCTCTTCCCAATCTTGCTATCTAGATGGCAATATTAGTACCCATATAGTATGATTAAATGAAGTGGTCAGCAATACAAATATGAATATTGAGGGATATAATAAAATCAGAAAATAAAAATGTCTGCACCTATTAGGAAGAAATAAGGTTAAAATTGTCAGTTATTTTGTAAACCAAATAGATGATCTCAGGATTTCTTTTTGGCTCTCGTGTGAGAACTAAATAGTCATAATCCTCCTTTTTGCATTCAAAAGGAAATTAGCACATCCATTAAATTTCTAATCCATGAGCTAGTTTTGCCAATGTCTAAAAATATCACTTAGCCAAGGTTTTTATAAAAATATCAAAAAATATATTTAAACTGTTGCATTTTACCCACAATTTATAATTTGTTTTAAAAACTTCAAATCATATTTTATAAATTTTATATTCTTTATTCTCATATTAACTGTATTTAGCTTCAAAAAATGAATACAAGCTTACATTGTAGAAAATGAAAGTCAAAAATAGTAGAACTGCAGTTAACCTCTTTAGATGTGGTTGGAAAAAAGCACATTATTCTACTTAAACAAAAAAGAATTGATAGATAAATAATAAGCTATTACATGTCAGGCCCTATTTAAGAAATGTAAATTTAATGAACAGTCATCCTTTTAATCTATTCTTATAAATTATTTTTAAGCCCACACGTCCTTACCTAAAAGGTAGTTTTTAGGCATATAAGATCTTCATAGTTTATTGTCAGGCTTGGGAACCTTAGCTTGTATTTCACTACAAAGTTCTTCATTTTCCCAGTCATTATATATGGATTGTTCTTATATTGTTTATTCATGGTTACAAATATTGTAATGTTTATTTGGAGCCTAATCTATTTTTTAGTACCCAGTTAT
The DNA here is from genome assembly GCA_004027635.1 of Crocidura indochinensis. Lineage (NCBI taxonomy): Eukaryota > Metazoa > Chordata > Mammalia > Eulipotyphla > Soricidae > Crocidura > Crocidura indochinensis. The sequence continues at coordinate 32,439 of PVKC010003566.1, read as the reverse complement.
CTTCAGACTGTACATTGTAATGCTACCAATAACAATACCACCAGCAGCACAACACCAATCTGAGAACACATACTAGTATTAATTCTAACACCAATGATTACATCAATACCAATATCACACCAACATTGTCACATTCCTAACAACACTTTATGCAAGAATCTAATGCAAAAGAATTAAATAACAATAACAGTACCTGTAATTTATTTCCTGCCAAATAAATTGTGTGTGCATTCTTCTGCATAATGTGTAGTAGCAAATTGCTTTACAATTAAATTAGTCTTTATACTTCTGACTAGAAAAATAAGGTACAGAGAGGTAAACAATTCATTTTCTTAGTAAAGTATAAGAGCAAAAGTTAGTTTAAAAATCTAAATACAATTGTGCTCGTTTTGGCAGCACATACACTAAAATTAGGACGATACAGAGAAGATTAGCACGGCCCCTAAAAAAACTGAATACAATAAACTGAAGTCACTATGGTCTTTTTAGTTGTAAAATTTACAAAAATAACATTTTTAGTGCAAGTCCTCATGACTACTTCATGTGTCCCCAAATGTTTTACATTTTCCTCCTCTTAGTACTACACAGAAGTAAATTTCATTTTTGTTTTTATATACAAAATATATATTTAAAAAAATTCCAAAATTTCCCGATGATAATTTTAATAGCAATTATTTACTACATATATGTAAATGTGTAATTAGTCAGATATATACCTGTGATTTCTGCTTATAAAAATAAAGTTTGGCTTTAGTGATGTTTAGAAAATAGTTTAAGTTAAATTGAAACAAATAAGAATCTACAACTAAGCACCTATAATATGCCCAGAACATGATAAATGCATGTAATCTCTACCTTGAAGACAGATATCACAAATCATTGTATAAAATCAGTGGAGGATAAAGCCTACTCTAGTTTTGTACCAAGCAAAGCAATGAGAGACTATTAGTAGGCTTATATTTTGGATGTGAAGGATTTTAGCAGATTATTGATAGTGTAAATTTTAGGAATAAGTGAAATTTTAGAATTATAAAGGATATAACTATAAAGTAAATAATATATAAAGTATACAAAATAGAAAATATAATAAAGTATATAAAGTATATAAAGTAACATATAAAGTATACAAAGGATTTAAAAAATTAAGACTATCAAGATGGTAGTACATTTTAATGTCCTTCATACATAAAAATAACTTTAATGCGAATATGTATATACACACATACACACTTTATTATTTAGCTCCCAGAGCATGTCTTTATTTTTATCTTGCACTGTTGATTTTGACATTATTTTACCAATGTATTTTGTTGTTGTTGGATGAGCTCACAACCAGTAATGCTCAAAGATAATTCCTGGCTCCTCACTAAGAAACTAATCCTGGATAACTCAGGAGACTATAGAGATGCCAGAGATTAAACCCAGTTGGTTATGTATAAGGCAAGTGCCCTACACCAATAAATCTTTAGTACTTGTACCAATATCTTGAGAAGATTATAAAAACTACTAAATATGGTATAGAGAAATGATACACAGCCCTACCATTGCCACCACTCTGGCCCCAAACAAGTTGTGACCATTGCCATTTCATTATACTTACCATACTAAGCATCATATTCCAAAGAATGCAACCAGGTTATCATCTTATATTTACATTATATTAAAATGACAAGTGAGTGAATATTTGGATATCATACAGTGAGTTATGTGAAAGCGTTTCTGAAACAATAAAACATCAAATTCTATACTTGATGAGAAGTGTAAGTGTACTGAAGAACATATATATTGTCACTAACATACCTTGTATTTTTTTGTACTGAATAAAAAATCCTTTATATCTTAATTAGTTTTGTTTTCCTTTTTCTTGTTCATTTTAATCAGATTCCTCTGCTTCCAATCCACTCTCTTTAAGAATGCATTTTATATTATTTATCACTGAAGTCTGTGCTCCTTCACAAAATAATTTCATCCTCTCCAAAAGTTACTAGATATGAAGTTTTATATAAAGTCGTGCTATTTGTCTTGATTTATTTTTGTCTATAGTGCTTCACAACTTACTTTTAATTAAATTATTTCCTTTAGTCGTAGTAATCATCTTTACATATGTTTTCTAGGAATTTATTATCCCCCGGAATGGAGGCTGCTTATAAGTACATATGTGTATATGCAAATATCAATGGTATGATATTTTATTGAATGCAACTTTGCTCTTAATTTTATGTGCAAAGTACTGTTACATCAATTATATTTAACCCAAATAACTGACAAAATTTAGAAAGTTGAAAACTGTTATAGGGTAAAAGCAACCAAAACTCTCAATAGATGTTAAAACCTCTGTTGCTTGACTGTAGTTTTCATTAATAAAGTGAATAAAAAGTCAGTAAGAAATGGTTGAATTTATAAATAGAAATGTGTAATAAAATGAAAAGTCAACTATAGAAGTTTTTCTTATGGCAAATGCCCTTAAGACATGAGTTACATATATAAGTTTTGGAATCTTTTCAAATTTTGTGTTTTGTAAATTCTGAGTTGTGCTTCAAAAATCTGAAATTAAAAAAAAATTACACAGTTTAAATTAAGTTAAATTAAATTAAAATTAAATAAAAATTAAAAATTAAAATTAAATTAAAAAAATGCCACAATATACAGAACAATAGGAATAGTTGTCCACTCTAGAAATAAGGTGCTTGATTTATATGAAACGTACTTACTTACACAATACACTTTTTTCTCTTCCTTTTTTACTACAAAAAAAATCCACAATATGTGAAACATGAAATATAAAATGAAACAAATTTTGTGGAGGGGAGATTACATTCTTCTAAGTGAATTAAAGATAATAGTATTCTTAAAATGAAATAAATTGGGAGCCTAATAGAATTTAATATTTAGATGTTTTGTAGTTTTATGGGTTCAAGGATTATTCCTGGCTCTGCTCTCAAGAATTGTTCCTGGCAGTGCTAAAAAATATCCTATGAGATGCTGGTAATTGAGCCTGGGTTAGTTTGCTCCATGCATGGCAAGTACTATATTCATGTACTATCTATCTGGCCCCTCTTTTTTATTTAGAGAAGATCAAGTTTTATACATTACTACTTGATTAAGGATAGAAGCTATATATATATATATATATATATACATATATATATATATATATATATATATATATATATATATATATATATATATATATATATATATATATATATATATATATATATATATATAGCACAGAGAGTAAGGTGTTTGCTATTTATGCAGTCAACATAGATTTTATTCCCACCACCCTATATGGCCACCTGGACCCCAGAAAATTCACAGGAATTTTCACTGAGTTCAGGGGTAGGGGTAATCTGAGTACAGCCAAATATGTACCTCAAACAAGTAGAGAAATACACATTTTTAAAAGCTATTATTAGGATATGCCATGGATGTGACTAAAATGCTAGAGTATACACTCTTAGATTTATGCTTTCATTGCATGGGCCCATGAGCACTTTCATGAGTGGTCTAGGATCCTAAGTCCTATATTTAGGCAGAACTGCACAGGAAATAAAACAAACTATGGTTAGAAAATTCTTAACAATATTAACAGAGCATGATTACATTTGCTATTATTTAAAATGACTAATATTTGAATATTGTGTTGGAAAGGTAGTAGTAAAAAAAGAAGTCACATCACTGTTGATGTCAATGATGTCTAGTTTAATTCCTATGGAAAAGAGTACAGATATTTCCAATAAACAGACTGAACTGCTATATATGTCCCAATAATTACAAGTCATGGTATTTATATCCAAGACAAACATTCATTCAAAATGATATATGCACACCATTATTCATTCCATCACTTAGTAATAGCCAAGATATAGAATAAAAATAAAGTCTCCAGGATAGATGAATTGATTATAAATATTTGGTATATAAACAATGTAATACTAAATGAAGCAGTTCACTGTAGTGTGGATGAAACTTGGAAGGCATCATTTTATGTGAAGAAAACTAGAAGAACAAACACAAGATAATCCGACTTATATGCATTATATAGAATAATAGGAGTAAGGAATGAAATATATTAAAGGAGTGGCTGTATAGATAATCCTTGACTTTGGAATAAACGGAGAAGAACAGAAGAGGAGACGAGAGAAAAGGAGACAGATAGTAAGCATTAGGGGACAAGGATCAAGGGAACTCAAATACATTGGTAGTAAAGAGGAATAATATAGCTATATATCCAAAGTCATCAATACTGAATTCATGAGACCCAAATTACAACAACCTAACTTAAAAATTTGCTTGTGAGGGGCCCAAGCAATAGCACAGCGGTAGGGCGTTTCCCTTGCATGTGGTTGATCTAGGATGATCTTAGTTCAATTCCTTGGCGTCCTATATGTTCCCCCAAGCCAGGAGCGATTTCTGAATGCAGGAATAACCCCTGAGAATCTCTGGATGTGGACAAAAACCAAAACAACAAACAAACAAAATTTGTTTGTCAAAGTTGTAGGTCAGAAGTAGGACACTGGTGAAAGGATTGATACTGGATGGACCATTGTATGACTAAAACTAAAATATGAGTAACTTTGAAAATCACAGTTTCATAATAAAATAAAAATAATTATCAGATATTCATACATCCAGGAATGTGGATCAATGGTAAAGTTCAAAACTGGCACATGTAATGCCCTGGATATAAATCTAGAACCATAAAAAATACTGAATCAATAATACAAAATAGTATATTTTGAAGAACATTTCCACAGTTCTTGAGACTGCTTGTGGAAATAAATTGATAAAGAAAATGAGAAAAACAAGGTTATTAAAAAAAGAAACTCAAAATAATCAAAATTCATATTTTGTAAAGATTAAATACAGAGAACTAGAATTCATCCTAAATTATTTGCACAGCTCTTAGACAATACTTTTAGAAAACTTATATTAAAAATCACAAAATGTTGGGGCTGGGGAGGGGGCGCTAGAGGTAAGGTGTCTGCCTTGCAAGCACTAGGGTAAAATGGACCATGTTTCAATCCCTGTGTCCCTTATGGTCCCCCCAAGCCAGGAGCGATTTCTGAGCACATAGTCAGGATTAACCTCTGAGCGTCAAATAGGTGTGGCCCAAAAACAAACAAAAAAACACAAAATTTTATTTTAATTTTTATAAAGTATATAAAATTATTCTATAACAACAGGTGGTCAAATATATTAACATATGTACATATATGTATATGTGCATACCATATTCATGACATTTGTCTTGAATGGAATATAATAGTTTGAGAAACCATAAAAAATATCACCAATGATCACAGCAAAAGCATTAATCCTGACTTTCTAAACCCTGATTATTTTATATACATGGTTTATGCATATTATACAAAATAAATAGGTAATATAACGTAACTCAAAATATTTTAAAAGTTCTTTTTATTTATATTCTTTTTTTTAAATTTTTCAAACCTCTTACCAAACTGTGCTACTATGTCACTTTACTTCTATTTTCTTTTTATATTGCATGATACACTTGATATCTGATCAACCATTAAAACTTTAATATTATCTGGGCTTCTGCTACTTAAACTATTTGATCTCCCCAAATATCCTTAGGTTTCAGATATATAAGTATATAAAATATATGTGATATAGGGGCCCGGGAGATAGCATGGAGGTAAGGCGTTTGCCTTTCATGCAAAAGGTCATCGGTTCGAATCCTGGTGCCCCATATGGTCCCCCGTGCCTGCCAGGAGCAATTTCTGAGCATGGAGCCAGGAGTAACCCCTGAGCACTGCTGGGTGTGACCCAAAAACCAAAAAAAAAATATATATGTGATATATTATATTTATATTGTATATATATATATAAAATATAGAGAGATATACATACATACATGTATACTGAATTTTGGGAGATAGATATGCATGAGAAAAAGTCATGAATAAACTTTTTTAAGTCACAAGTATTTACATATTTTAATATACAAAAATACTTATTTATGGTATCTAAAATTGAATGAATTTATTCCAAGGCATAGATGTAAGTAATTTAACTGAATTGTGAAGAATCAGAAGAGCAGAGGAAAGCTTTATTAAATGATAGATCTTCCTTCACCAGTTGAGTATTCAGGTAAGTTTTGGAACATAATTGTAAATAAGTGAAAGAAGAATAAAGTTTGACATTTGCATGATGAAATATGAAGCACATTTTCAATAATTTTAGTGATCCTTTAAATATCATTCAGAAATGTTAGCTGACCTAAATTTCTATTTGCCTAATTATTTTCTTAGCAAAGCATATGACAAGCTGTCAATGCCATAACTCTAGTAATACATCAATAAACTCCAACTTTTCTGAGTTTTGTATATTTATACCTTAAAGCAATGGAAAAATCCCAAACAAAATAGAAATTGACACAGTGCCTTCTAGAAACCAGAGAGAATATTAATGTTTCAAACATTAATGTATTTGAATATAATACAACCTGCATAGCTGCATATGTCTGTTAATTAAAGAATATTTAACTATATCTAAGGGTAAAAACCTTCATCTATCATTTTTTGGCATTAACGGAACAACCTTCAGGAAAGTCTATAACAAAGTTTATAATGAAAAAAACTACTGGAAAAGTCAAAAGGATTTCAATAGGCAGGTCATTCATTTTTATTTCTAAACAAGGTTAAAATGTAATAAATAATAGTAACTTATTTCCACCTACTTAGGTTTCTCAATGAGAAATGCTAAATAGAAATAGGCAGCAAGGAGAAAAATATTGATGACCTTATTTTACATTTTATCTTTAATTCTATGAAATGAAATATTTCTTAATATATGTATAGCCATATAAATAAATACATGCTCATAATTATGTGTTTTGATGACTGAATAACATAAGATCATTTAAAATTGATCTTTTAAATGGTTTGGCATTTGCCTAGATAATCAGTGCTGAATAGACAAAAATCTTTAGCTATAAACAGAGATTATTTTATTATAGGACAAGAAGCAATAAATACCAAGTAGCTCAAACAAAAATGGAAATATATTTGGCAGTTGTATACCATATTACTCATAAGCATAAAAATAAACTGAGTTGTCCTATATCACACTGAAATGCAAGTCACTTACATTCATTATCCTTCTCTCATTCTCTTTGTCTCTGTTTATCATATTTCTTTGGCTCTATCTTCTGCTAATTGAATGTTCATCTCAGTTTGTTATTTGACATGTTTCTTTTGCTCTCTTTTAGACTTACTCCTTGAGCTTTTCCCACAAATGGCCCACATACAGATGCCCTAGTTAAGACTTTTAGAGTACCTAGTTTAAAGCACCAAAAAGCCAAACTAGATCATTTGCATTGCTAATTTAGTGACTTGCCTCAGGGAAACACCTCAGAGCCAATGATTTGTGACTTGGTAAGAAGGATACAGAAAGGGGCAATGTTGTTAGCAAGTTCTCTCAGAATGGCCCAAGGCCATTGACACACATGTCATCTACTAGTCATATTGAAAAGATCAGGAGATGTCTGTATCCCATGTACTCTCCCACAATTGCTTGCAGAATTCCCAAGAATTCCTATTTAAAAATTCTATTCAGAAATGAATTTCATTTGGGAAAAGCATACTTTATTTGAAATTCAAATGACTTAAGTAAGGTTATATATGACAATTGAAAAATCCCTATTAATTTAAATAAAATGAGCCATTATCTGCTTGTAATAACTGAGGTCAGCAAAGACTCAGATGTCCTCAGTATCTTAAAAGGGTAGGGGGCCAGGCGGTGGCGCTGGAGATAAGGTGCCTGCGCTAACCTAAGACGGACGGCGGTTCGATCCCCCTGTTCCCCATATGGTCCCCCGTGCCTGCCAGGAGCGACTTCTGAGTGAATAGCCAGGAGTAACCCGAGCGTTGCCGGATGTGGCCCAAAAAACCAAAAAAAAAAAAAATAATAAAAAAAATAAATAAATAAAAAAAAAGGGAGGGAGTTTGAAAAAGTTTTAGAGCTTATTCTTATTCATATGTCTGGCTATTTAATAAAACTCAAGGTTAGAATCTGCTTTCTCATTTTATCTGTCACAAACCTAATATCTGTCACAAAATTCATAAAGACTATGATTTGTTTGCTTTTTAAAGTATTTTCTAAAATTAAATTTGATTAATATATTAGGACAATTTGAATTTTGTTGCATTGAAAATGTTATCTATTGTCATATTGTTTACTTTCTATTAATATTAGGTACTTGCTTTCTATTGATATTATAAAAACTATAACAGATAGTGTGATTTAACACAAGATATACTTAACTTAAAATATTGGAGGCAGAATTTTGATATTAGGATGTTTGCAACGCCATGCTCTTTTTGGAGGTATTGAAGTAAAACATTTTTCTTGACTTTTTCACTAGCAAAAGTGTCCCATAAACTACCTAATGGCTCCTTTCATCTTCTAAGTCAGAAATAGTGGGTTGAATTTTTCACTAAAAAAACCACTACATTCTGCTCCCATAATCCTATTTTTCTCAATTATTCTTCTTTTCTTCCTTTAAACATTTTTGCTTTGCAATATCAATTAGCAATAATTGTGTTTCTGATATAATTTTTTTGCTATTATACTTCTACTGCACAAAGCCTCCTCTACTACTTTTATGAAGGTTATTCAGTGGCACTCAGGGGTTACTCCTTGCCATGGGCTCAGAAATCACTCTTGACTGACTGCAGTGGATCATATGTAATGCAACTTATTGAACCTGAGTCTGCCATCTACAAAGTAAATGCTCTTTCTTTGCTATCACTCTAGCCCCTCTCTTCAACCTTTAAAGTTTTTGTGATCACATTGATCCCACTCAGTTAATCCAATAGAATCGTACACTTTTATTATCTACTTGGTATTCTTAATTCCAAATGCAATACTAATTTTGTGTTCCTAGATAGAGATAGGTAAATAGATGGTAGATAGATTAGATAGATTTGAAAGAGATAGGTAGGTAGATAGATGATAGATAGATGATATATAGACAGATAGATAATAGATAGATAGATAGACAGACAGACAGACAGACAGACAGACAAAGATATCAGAGATTAGGACATGGAAATATGTAGGAATCTCTAATTCGGCCTCAAGGAATTAGTTCTTTATTGAGAAGGGTAGATCTCTTTGAGGGGCACAAAAATCTATCTTGTTGGTGAGTTGGGAGACATGTGGTACATAGTATCATATTTATCCTTCATGCATATAGAGCTTTGAGCTCTTTTTTTCCCCAGCTTTGAGAGATGGTTTGTAAACTCAGTCTTAGAGATGAAGAGACATGAAAGTTGTGATATAGTTAAACTTAGCTTCTTATGTCACTCTTGTAGTTCTGACTCCTTTTCCAGATTTTTGAAATTATTTTTATCACTTTTACTCTGCTCTTAAAGCTTTATTTCATGTTGTGAAAACTTGACTCAGATAAATAAACATTATTGCTACCCATGGTTATGAAGTTTTGGAGGGCTTTCTTTTAGCAGAGCTCCCCAAACTTCTGCCCTTCCACTTGCCTCCACCAGTTATTCTTCAGTCAACTGCCTGCTAACTGCAGATTTAGCTTCTGTCACAGATTGCTTGCTTTATTGTAGGAGCTCTTTAACTAGCCTAACTCAGAATAGGGGCCACCTTCTGAAGCTACAGGAATTTCCTTAATTAGTCAGGTCCGGAAATGGAGACCTTCTGAAAATAACCATTTGTTAAAGTTTTACTGTGAACCATTATTTTGTTGGATCCTATAATGGGCTCCATAGATAACTTTGCAGGTGCTTTGTGTATGTGATCAAAATTGTACTCTGCCAGGGAGTAACACTGGACAGTGTAACTGCTGAGAAAACTTATCAGTCAAGACCGAAAATAGGTACCCCCTATTCTAAAAATAATCCTTATGGACTAAAAGACAGGCTTTTTTATTTTTTCCTGATTTTTAACAGCTAATAACCTCATGATTGTAAGCCTATTTCCCACTATTGTAATATTATATTTTGCTCAGCTAAATAGCTTTATTTATTTATTTTTGTTAAAGAAAGATATACTCCTCACTTTAAAAGGACAGGAAGAACTGTATTCAGAGCACTTTGGCTTCCGGTGTGTGAAGTGCATTGCTGCTCTGCTAATAAAGATTTCACGACTTCAGCTTTGCTTAGTGCTTTCATCCTTGCCAACCTGGGACATAACAATGCTATCAGATTTAATCTTTTGGATAATCCGTCTACTTCCAGAAGGCCATCTTTTCTTATCCAATCATCAACTTCTTTTTATAATACTTCTCATTATTAACCTTTTTTTTTTTTCAACCCCTTAAACCTGTTCTTTCAAGGTTTGGGCAAGGAAGACTTAAAAACTCTGTGCATATGGAGAAAAACAAAGGGATTGATTCTTTGGTGACTTCCCATCATCACTGCTAATTAGATAGCAGCATCATGAAGAATATAATTTAAAGCTTTTTCTTCCAGTTCATGATGCTACCAACCATAAAAATTCAAAAAGGAAAGAAATCTCATATGAACTAAATATTCTTCTTTGTATTGAAATAAGATTTTCTTTCTAACATTCACATCTTCACCACAGGAAAGTCTGAGAACTGAAAAGAAATGCTCTGCATTGAAGCTGTGCTATGCTAACACTTCAGTTGACATATTAACTTCTTGTTGGAGAGCGATTTAACTTGAAAAGAGCGGCAGAGTTACAGTGGTAGTAAGATTTTAGCTGCCTTCAGTTTTCTATTCATGAAAACTCTACAGTCTTTAAGAACTGAAAAGGCATGGTTTCTGCCATTTCAAAAAAATCATAGCTGGGAGAAATATGCAGGCACAGTTAACAAATCAACTCTTGTACATCCTTAGCATTTAAACAAGTATCATGAAAAGATGAGAAATGACAAACCATGATTATTAGGTAAAAATAAAATTGAGCATTAATGTGTGATTAGATCTAAATTATAAATACTTTTCACTTGCATGTTCAACCTGATTGTAAACAAATTGAAATGTCACTAAAAAGGAATAAAGCTTGATTACATCACTTTAAATAAATGAATGATTTTATGCTTGTAAAAACTAACATTACCACACCTTTTATATAGGAAAATCAATGATAATCTGATACTGATTTTATAAGGACACTAGCAACAATTTGAAGTCAACAAAGTGGCACAGGTATTCACTTTTACCAAAAAAAGGACCCATAGTGACTTTTAAGAATTTGAGTTAGAATGCAGAAAAGCATGCTAGCATGTGTACGTTTATGAAAGTTCACTATTAGAGTGCATTTCCTTTACTACTATAGAGTATTCATATTTTAATTTCATTTAAATGAGTCTGAAAAACTCCTAGATTTTACTTTAAGATTTCAACAGCTATTTAAGATATGATTGAATTATGTCAACAATAATATTACTACTAGTGGTGCCCAAGAGGATCAGAAAGAGTGCTGGGGGTCAAATCCATATTGAATGTACACAAGGAAATATTTCATCTGCAGTATAATCTTTCTAACTTGAAATATTATGTATTTATTATCGGGAACTAATATAGATAGGATGCTATGGGGGACAGAAATATACAATCAATCACTTTCTAAAATGGAAACAGCTTAACCTAAATTTAAGCCTAAATGGATAATTGAATAGTTGATAGATTTCCCATGGTAGCAATCTTTATTAAAAGGGTCACCAGATAAAAGGGTGTATATGCAAAATTAGAACTAGAAACAAATCAGTGTCCTTATTTCATACATTTCTATGAGAGAATATTAAGTATTTGTGTGGAGAAATAGAAGGTATTCATATCAAGCTAAGTTTGCTGTGGCCTACTAGTAATTTGAACTTATTAGAGTTTGAATTAGAGATCCAATGGGAGTTATAAAAGATAATCTCTGTTTCAGCTAGAATACCTCTGCAGTAAAGTATTTGAAAGCATAAGATCAAAACAAAGGAAGCAGATTAAGTTATTGCTGATGTAATCCAAGAAAAAGATCTTCTGAACTTCAGAATAATGATTATATTTACAAATAATAAAATATGATCCAAGATATATTTAAGAGACAAAATCAACAAGTTTATGACACTTCAGTAGACATATTAACTTCTTGTTGCAGAGCGTTTTAACTTGAAAAGAATGGCAGATTTACAGTGGTAGTAAGATTTAGCTGCCTTCATTTTTCTATTCATGAAAAAATACTTATTGACTGTGGGAGAAAAGAGATATGAGAGGTGAATCAAGAATAAATTATTCTTTGAGTGATTGATAATTACCATATTTCTGGCGTATAAGACGACCCCCTAATTTTACAGTTAAAACATAGGTTTAGGCCTATATTCGCTGTATCAGACAGAATGTTCCTGTGCTGCAACTGTATGTACCCCAGTGAGTTTCACAATAAGCACAGGTTCAAAGGTTCTACTGTAATAAACTTCCTCTCTGACTCTGGCCCATCTGAGCAGACTTTTGACAGTGTAGCTTCGGGTCCAGATCATTGTCAAATTTGCATGCATCCAAAGCCTGCTTGGATTGGCCGAGTTAGAGAGGCAGCCCGAGCAGCCTTGCAGTGATTGGTGCAGGATTACTTGAGTTGGAAATATGGAGAGGTTTTTCGGAATATACTCGGCATATAAGACGACTCCCGTTTTCGGGTGACTTTTTCGTATAAGTCAACTTATACACCGGCAAATACGGTAGTATGTCATAAACTTAGAGAATTAAATGATGGTATTAAAGAAGCAAGAGAGATGAGTTTCAGAGAAGAGGGAATTATATTCTGATCATTGCATTTTCAGGTAAACTTGCTTATGTTTTACTTTAGTGCAGGTTATATGGTAATATAGTGATATCATAAGGTGTTTATCGTCTTTGAAGTTTTTAATGCAGAATATGTATTCTCAACCACGTTAGCATATTTATTGTTTTATTTCTATTTGAAATACTATTGTATTTTATTATAATTTATCCTCTTTCAAATATAATTTACCTCTTTCAAATATTCTTTATATATGAAAATAGACTTGTCAGTAAGCAATATTTGGTTAAAATAGAAACATTCATCATAATTATATTCTAATACTAAATTTAAGATACAATTTTTAAAAGTTTATTTAAATTCAAAAAGCATTTGGTCATGTATTAAAGGTTAAGGGTTTAGTGGCAATAGTTCATAAAATCATACAATTGTGGCTAAGATGAGTAGTTGAATTAAATCATATATCTGGTTCACTTTTATTTTGAGTTTCACTTATCATTTTTCTATATTAAATGAATTTCTTAAACCACAAACAAAATCAACAATAACAAATTCTAACTCAAAATTACTTCATTAACCTTTAAGAAATAATAAGTGGGGGCTGAAGTGGTGACGCAGGGTGTAAAGGCTTCTGCCTTGCACATGCTAAGCTAGGACGGACCACTGTTCATCCCTGGTGTCTCATATGTTCCTCCAAGCTAGGAGTGATTTCTGAGCACATAGCCAGAAGTAACCCCTGAGGCATCACTGGATGTGGCCCAGAAACTAAATAAATAAATAAATAAATAAATAAATGGATAAATGAAAGAAAGAAACAGTGAGTGTTATTATTTGTTAGAAACAGTATTTCAAGGTCTATTTGAAAATAAAAAAAATATCCATCTTCTATGTATTGCCTGCCGTAGAAAGCACATATGCTATTGTGGTTTTTTACTGTGTGAAAATTAATCCTTAAAGACTATATATAGATATATATATACATATATATTTACATATGATACAAAGGTCTTATGACAAAATTTCAAACAATAGTAATTAACAAAATGTCTCTACATTTTTTATATTTCTGACATTTCTGGGCTGATTTATTGGCTATAACACAAAAAAATTCCTTAAGTACACTTGAAACAATTTACCCTGCAGAATTTTATTTGTAGTAGATATATTATAAAGTTATTGATGCTATATTTTTTAAGTTATGCCATTGATTTGTCTTTGTTATAGATTTTATTATATAGAGAATGATATATAGGACTAGGAAAGTGTGATTGATGGAAACAAAGGTCCTTCAAATGTCTAGGTTAGGAGTTTAAATACTTCTCAAATAATTGCATCTACAAAACTCTAGATTACATATACCCAGTGAGCTAAAGAATACATGTAATTTCTAAGTAATTAAAATGTATTTTAATTTGACACTCAAAACAGAGAACATTTTTGAGTTTTCTCAGTGATAATAAATGGGTATTCTATGTATTTGTTTAACAAAGTTTCTTAGAATAAAACTTAAATTTTAAAAGAATCAATATAATCCAATGGAAATAATTAAACTAGTCTACATATACTTAAACACTGTGAGTAATTAGAGACATGGCTTATCTACAAAGCTATGTATCATCAAGACAGCATAATAAAAGGCAAGTCTATTGTTTATCTTTTTGGTATTCTCCAGATCTATTACATGGGTCATGTTTAGCACAGATATATTTTAAACATTGACTAGACATAGTTGTGATTATTTAAAATTTCTTTGTAAAACCACTATAATTTCTTTGGGTGGGGCACACACTTTTCTCTATGACCATTTTCTTTGTAATAATTGTTCTTACTGTACTATATATTTCTCATTTTTAATATGTCACTTCACAACTATTTGAGAGTCATTAAAGAAAATATGCCCACAAATTATAAAAATAATAATTTAGAAATGCCCGTGAGAATGAATGACAGTACTAATTTACAAACCAGCTAGTTAGGAAACCTGTACCTCTACTACAAAATAAAATTCATTTAAATGAGCATCTTTTTTTTTGTCCCCAATTTTTAAATGAGCATCTTAAAGGAGAATCTGGCAGCATTACTCTAAGACATTTTTAAGATGGAAAATAGCATACGCTTGTTAATTTCCTAGTCACCAAAGGGCCACATTGGAGAAATTTGTTACAGTTGAAAGATTTTTTTCAAGGTTATGATATTGTCATCAAACATTAAAACATAGTAGCACAAGAACTGAAAAAGTTTAGTAACTTGAATTTTTACTATCTGTAGTGAATCCCTGGGAACTAACATGATGTCCTTGATACAGCACTGTGGTTAATTCCTGCAATTCTCTGTACTTTGTGGAAAACTGTTTTGACCTTTATGGTCATGTAATCATAAAGAGCACCGGAGAGTGGTAAATAAACAGAGACTATTGGGGTCTTGTTTACAGAAATAAGGAAGAATGTGTGGTAATAATTAAAATGAATTGCTATTTTATGTGTTTTAAAACATTTAAATACTGCGTTAAAAATGAGAGTGAAATAAACCTGAAGCAAAATAAAAGTTGGGTTTATGAATAGATATTGGTATTACTTGAAACAATTTATTTTAAAGTAAATTAAATTGTCGAGTTCCTGATTATTTTTTCTTTGTAGGAATGTGTATTCATTTTAATAGATAAATCAATGCAAGGAAGTTTTGGAATATTAACACTTTGAAAGGCAAAAATACATTATGTTCTTCATCTTTTATTTCATAGATGAATATATAATTGTTTCTCTGTATATAAAACTATACAATAAAAAAACAAGCTCAGGTTGAAATAAGCTACCAAGATTCATTTTGGGAAGATATTAAATATGAAAATATATTTAAGAATTTTAACTATCAAGAAATCTATATTTAGTAAATAAATATTTTGGATTTATGCATTTTATGTGCATAAATTTAGGCCCAAATAGTCTCAGATAGGGTCTGGAAATTCAAACAATGCTGTACTTACAAAAGCCTATATTTGACTATTCAAATCTTTCCTATGTGAACAGAAAAAAACTAAAATTATGTCATATTTACATGACAATGCCTCAAATTACTATGCAATATGATTCCTACATCTATTGTGTCTGTCTACTCAAAATATGATCTCTATAAATAATAATTTTATGAGTAGAAAAATTTATTTAAATGACTAACAAAATTTTTCATTCATAATCTTAGTGTATACATTACTATATTAGCTTGAAATTACTTGTAGCATTAAAATTCAATAAAATATTAAAAATCTTTTGCACAAAAATTGATCATTTTTTTATAAAATATAATATTAAATTGTAGTGACATTTTATATCCCTATTATGTATAACTAGCTTGAGATTATGATAATTATTCTGTATCCCATGATATATTACTTTATATTAATTAATACTTTGCCCAAAGATGGCTCTTCTTTCCAATGAACCTATGAAAAAGTTCCAAAATGGGATAGATTTTGGGGTTCAAAAATATTGTTGTGATGTGTATATGCATAACATGTGCTCAATTCAGTTTCAATTTCTGTATCACCTGGTCTCCAATATGTATCTCTTGAGACCTCCAGCACAGGAGTATATGGTCCTGAGCCTTCCTAACATTATTTCTGACAGGGTTGTCAGCAATGCAGGTCATGAACAGTCAGTCACACGTTCTCAGGTCCTTGCACTAAATTGTTGGTACAGGTGGTAGAGCATAACTGGTAGGTACCCAGTCCTCCTGGGCACTGATAAGTACCCCAACACAAACACCAATATAAAAGCAAAAGCTAAATACATGTTAGGTAATATCATAATAAGGCATATCTCTTAATAGGGATTCAGGCTTCTAATATTCATATCACAGTTCAAGTGCTCAATACAGATACAAAATAAAATTTATTAAAAATTGATGTGAAAATATAAACTGAATTGTTAAATTGCTTGATTTGTATTTGTTAGCATTTTAGTAAAGGGTATTACATTAATTCAAAAGTAGATATGCTCACATATGTTCACTGCAGTGCTTAGTATAATAACCAAAATATGAAAACAACCAAAATGATCAGCTATGGATAAATGGATCAAGAAATTGTGATATATACACAATAGAATATTATGTAACTTGAAGAAAGCACAAAAGCTGTAATTTGCTGCAACATGGATGGAACTAGATGATATTTTCTGAGTAACTCAGAAAGAAAGGGATAGATTCAGAATTATTATTTCCAAATGTGATTCAAGTAACAAAGTACTAATGGCACGGAGAACTGATCCACAGAACTGTGTTCTTTGGGTAGCCCTTGAAAAGGAGGTGTCTTTGTGACCTTTGGGAAGGGAGATAGTACACTGGTCAAGGGTGTAAAATTGAATTATATATACACGAAACCATCATTAACATATTGTAAATCACAGAACCTGAATCAAAAATACATTTTAATATTTAATATTTAAAAATATTTCACAAATGTTTAAAATGTAGCAAAGTTGTGATTGTCTTAATATATCTCATATTTATTATAAGTGATATGAAACATAATAAGTATGCATCATTTTATATTTTATGTAATATTCCTTTTTTGTTTTGTTTTGTTATGTTTGTAAGTAAAGTACAGACAGAACTTAATAAGAAAAAACATATAAAGCCATAAAAAATGCAGAAAAGAAATGAACAGACACTTTCTCAAAGAAGAAATACAAATGACCAAAAGGCATATTAAAAAATACTCCACATCACTAATCATCAGGGAAATGCAAATGAAACTAACAATGAGGTATCATCTCATGTCACAGAGACTGGCACACATCACAAAAAATAATAACAATAAGTGTTGGCACGATATGAGGAGAAAGAAACACTCATTCACTGCTAGTGGCAATGCCACCTAGTCCAACCTTTATGAAACCAATATGAAGATTCCTCAAAAAATTTAACTCCCATAAGATTCAGATATAACACTCCTAGGGATAAACCCTCGGAACACAAAAACATAATACAAAAATGCCTTCTGCACATCTAATTCCATATACAATGGAATGCTATGTAACTATGAGGAAAAATGAAGTCATGAAATTTTCCTATACATGGATGGACATAAAAACTATAATGCTGAGAGAAATACTTCAGAAGAAGAGAGATAGACACAGAATAGTTTTACTCATCTATGATATTTAAGAAAAATAAATAGTAGTAATACACAGAGACAATAGTGATGAGGACTGGAAGGACCAGCCCACGATATGAGGCTTAACAAAGAGTGGTGAGTACAGTTAGAGAAATAACTACACTGACTATCATGATAATGGTAGTGAGTGACAAAAATAGAATACCTGCCTTGAATACAGGCAGGGGTTGGTGGAGGAGGGACATGAAAGGCATTGGTGGTGGGAAAGTTGCACTGGTGAATGGGTGAGTTATTTTTTTTATAGCTGAAACCCAACTATAAACATGTATGTAATCATAGTGCTTAAAGATATTATTTATAAAAATTATATAATTTACATAAAATGTAAAAAAGTATGCTTGACAATAACTGGACACCAAAGAGAGGTTTGTTGAGTAAATAATTAAGTGAAATTAATTTTAATTATTGAAATAGATGGTCAGGAGTGTGATAATAGGCAGAAGTTAATGATGGTTAGTTTTTAAATATAAAACTGTGTTCTCTTTTGGGTAGAAACACATATCAATATTCTCATCCTATTTGAAAAGTTCTGAAAATTATTTCTCTTGTTAAGATAGAAGCTCGTATTTATATGGCTTTCTGTACCATACTGGCAAGAATGATACATATTTAGTCTAGAACTTAATTGTGATTAGATGTCAGACATCTTTGACCCAATTAGCATCCTTTTCTTAGAAACATATAGGACAGGATGCTTCAGACTGTCATAATTTACAACCTAAAAAATTTAGATTCAGTAGAGAAAACTCACACCAATTTGTCAGAAGAAAATCTGATTTGTTTGCTACAGCTGGGAATATTTATAGTAGATGTCTGCTTCTGATTCAGTCATAAAATTTATGTCTCCTTCAAAGTTTGTGTGGAGGTTTCTAAATAACATTTAAACAACTATTTTTAACTGATTAATGAATTAAAAGCTACAAAAAATAAATCTAAAAAGCTAATTAAATGTTTATTTGCTCTATGCTTGTTTTCCCATAGTTGATATTTGTGACAATGATTATTTTTTTTATTTCATGGTACAAATAATGTTGCTAAAAGCTCTAAAGTTATATTCAAAAACTCTTGTTTGAGGGGAAGATACAATTAAAATTTATCCATTCTATGGTAAAACAATATTTTATCTTAAAACTTTTCAATTTTTCAATTAATTTTGATAAAAAAGACATCCATTTTATAAATGATTCCAATGAGTACTAAAATAGTACTAAATAGTACATGATTTATGTTTTATTCACTTAAACAAATAGCTACTTATCATTTAATTACAGACCCAAACTAGTGCTTTAGATTTTGAAATCTATATTTTTGATCATCTTTACTTGAGTTCCAATAAAATTAATGTATGTTTCTAAAGAAATATTAATGATATTTCAAACTAATTTTTATTATATCATGCCAATTTAAGCAGCACCCTTAGGCAGTTAAAAAAAAACTCCAATGAAAACATTAAAGTTAATACCTATATCTTACCAGCATTTATAAAATTCTAATCTATCCCACATTCTAAACATTTTTATGTCATTTATTAAACTTATATATTCTATGCATTGAGAATAATGTAAGCAATAAAAGAAGAAAAATAAGAGAAATATAAAAAGAAAGAATAATTTTAAGCAATAATGCAACAATAAGAGAAAAACAAATATTAGTATCTTTTTTTCTTGTGCATGTCTTGTTTGATCTACTGGAGCAACAGAGGAAAGGATCAATAAAGGAATTAAGCTGAAAATGGGAGGCTTTTCTACCAGGATCAGTACAGACATTGACTAGTACTAAGGGGAAAACTAATTGCTAAGATGGGTGGTAAGTAGGCTGGAGATTTTGATGAAGACACAGCTTACTCCATGCTTTATCACACCCATGAACACTAGGTTTTTAAGTTTTATTCTTTCTGTAGTGTCCTACTTTGTGGTCATGAGCTAACAAGGATTAAACTCAGGACCTTTTTCATGCTTGCTTTATCACTCAGGCCATAAAATCCTACCCCCTGCCCCCTTTTAAAGGCAAGCTTTAATTATTTCCTTCCTAGAACTTTTCAGAATTATTATTTTATTGTTTATCCTGAGTTTATTCCCTTCCTTATTAATTTCAAGGTGAATTCTTGAAAGGGAAAGGTATACATGTTATTTTATTGACAAAGCACTCTGTTTATTATATTTTATTATTCTTTTTAAACTCTTATTTTAGTTGTCATGATTTAAAATTTTATAATACTATTAGTGGTAGTATTTCATTCATACAATATTCCAACATCATGCCTGCCACCTGGATCTACCTGTCTTCTCTGGTGCCTGTCTTCCCTTGTCATGGTCTGGGAGTTCCCTCCTCACAATCTTCACTTCGACATCCCCACCCCACTCACTTTATCTCACAATGAAGGGCAAAGTTATTATCCATTTTGTTAACTTTTGCAACATACAATATCTGGCATCTGAAAGAGTCTTAGTAAACAATGAATAAAGCAAGCTATGAAATATCTAAGCCATATATGAAAAAAGGGCAAGTCTGAAAGTTGCAACAGAAGGATTCAGCTGATAGACATGAACTGAGTAGGTTAATGGTAGTATATATGAAAAGGAGACTATAATCTCTTCTCTTTAATATAGAAACATATTTGAATACAAAAATTCAATAAACCTGATTATCTCTCCAATATTTAATATTTGCCTTTCCTATATGTCTCCTATATTTAATAACTGCCTCTTTCATATTCCTCTTATGCTATCTTGAATCATTATCTCTGTGTCTCTCAATCAGCAATATATTATAAATATATTATTTAAGTCATAAATTGTTTGCTTAAGAGACATGTCATAATATTTGTGATATAAGATCAATTATATTTAAAATTTTTATCCATAAAAAGGAAATATTTTTCTGAATAGTATTAAGCCAATATAAAAATAAATTATTCCAGTTCTGTGAAAGGGTTGATCAAAGAGTTCAAAATCATGGCTGACACTACTGATTATCTTTCATGTGATGTGGAGACATTAAAATTTTCTTAATAATAATTAACCAGCATAGTGAAGACATTTAAAAATTATGAAAGCTTCATTTATTGTTTTTGTTTTTTCTTTTGAAAAGCTCCTTGATTATACTGAATATAAAGCTCAATTGAGTTATTCTCATCTGACATTTCCAGTTAAATTCTAAGGAATCTGTAAATTATTAGTTTCAGAGATTACCTATAATATTGGTGGTCATGTTGCAGCAGAAAGTTGTTCCATTTTATATATAAATGGTTTAATTTATATATTTATTTAATAGAAATAGAGTATTATATTAAATACTCAACATTCTAATAAAACATTTTTGCATAAGTTGTACTGAGTCTTAAACATTCCACTCATGAAGCACTGATTATTTGAGTTTATTATAAATTTAGAAAAATCTGCTATGAGTTTCTTCAAGGCATTTGGAAGATTTATTATTTCTGTATGTAAAGACCTTTGTTTTGGGGGAGCACACTTGGCGGCACTCTCCTGGCAGGCACAGGGGACCATATGGGATGCTGGGATTCAAAGCAACCACCTTAGGCCTGGATCAGCTTCTTACAAGGCAAACACCACTATGCTGTCTCACCGGCCCTGTAAAGACTTCTTTTAGTTGCCTAAATAAAGTAACATTCAAAAGTTGTATGGCTTTAAATATGGCATCACTCTTTAATTTGCCATTCTCTCCAAATTCACACTACACTATAAGTGCAACTTTTGATAAAAAAAAAAGTCACCAGCATTATAGCATGGCACCATTCCTTTTTGCAAAGGCATACAAAGAACCAGGGAAATTTTATGTACAGAAACAAGACCTTATCTACTAGGAACAAGAACACTTACATTTAGATTATATATAGTTTTAACTCTACTTCTCTTAAATAATTGTTTTCATTTTTCTCTACTTATACATATTGTATACTATTTCCAAAATAACGACAAGTAGTAATGATGCAGATAGAATACTTAAGGCTCCCACACTGAACATGTGTCATGTAGACCCTACTTTGACTCCATGAAATCAGACAGCGACAGTCTAATCCTGAGCCCTAGAGCCCAGACTTAGAACAGACACAGTTCTTTTGCAACAGTTCCAGGAACCAAATTACCCTTGAGAAATTCCTAATACTGCTCTAGCACCAACTTGCGCTAGTTTTGATATGACATTCTGACAACAAGGAAATAGCAACAACTTGATCTAAGAGCAGGTTGTCCTGCCTAATCAAATAATGGTAAATTGAAATCAGAAGACAAGATATTCTTTAATCTTCATAAAAACTAAGATCGCTTTTATATAATAAAAGACCTTAGCCTGGGCTTCAGCCTTGAATTTGTACAATGACCAAGATCTCTAATTCCAGAGGTCTGACTTTGACAACTAAAATGAGCAGATGTTCTAGAAATATAATTAAAGACTACACTAGGTTTCATCCTAGGATTGGGCAAAAACCAAGGCCAGGGAAGAAATGAACATTAAGAAAACAACTCCATTCACATGAGTGCCACACAAATTCAAATATTTTGGAGTCAACCTGACTAAAGATGTGAAGGACCTCAACAAAGAAAACTATAAATCTCTGCTTCAAAAAAAATAAGAGAGGACACAGGGAAATGAAAACACATACACTGCTCATGGTTTGATAGGATTAACATCATTAAAATGGCAATACTCCCCGAAGCATTGTACAGATTTAATGCAATCCCTCTAAAAATACCCATGACATACTTCAAAGAAGTGGATCAAACGGTGCTGAAATTCATTTGGAGCAATAAACACCCTTGAATAGCGAAAGCAATCCTTGGGAAAAAGAATATGGAGGCATTGCTTTCCCCAACTTTAAACTGTATTTAAAAAGCAATAGTTATCAAAATAGCATGGTATTGGAATAAAGACAGATTCTCAGATCAGTGGAATGGGCTTTAGTACTCAGAGAATGTTTTCTAGACAGACAAGCACCTAATTTTTGATAAAGGAGCAAGAAATCCTAAATTGAGCAAGGAAAGTCTCTCCAACAAGTGGTGTTGGCACAACTGGCTAGTCACTTGCAAAAAAATAAACTTAGACCCCCAGCTAACATCATGTATGAAGGTAAAATCCAAATGGTTAAAGACCTTGATATCAGAACTGATACCATATGGTATATGGAACAACATGTAGGTAAAACACTCCATGACATTGAGATTAAAGGCATATTCAAGGAGGAAACTGCACTCTCCAAACAAGTGAAAGCAGAGATTAACAGATGGGAATATATTAAGCTGAGAAGCTTCTGCACCTCAAAGGAAATAGTGCCCAGAATATAAGAGCCACCCACTGATTGGGTATTCACCCAATACCCATCAGATAAGGGACTATATCCAAAATATACAAGGTACTGACAGAACTTTACAAGAAAAAAAAAACATCTAATTCCATCAAAAAATGGGGAGAAGAAATGGACAGACAATTTGACAAGCAAGAAATACAAATGGCCAAAAGGCACATGAAAAAATGCTCCACATGACTAATCATAAGGGAGATGCAAATCAAAACAGATATGAGGTACCTCGTCACACCACTGAGATTGGCACACATCACAAAAAAATGAGAACAAGCAGTGTTGGCAGGGATGTGGAGAGAAAGGAACTCTTATCCACTGCTGGTGGGAATGCCAAATAATCCAGCCTTTATGGAAAGCCATATGGAGACTCCTCCAAAAAGTGGAAATTGAGCTCCCATACGATCTAGCTCTACAACTCCTAGGGATATACCCTAGGAACACAAAAATACAATACAAAATCTGTTACTTACACCTATATTCATCGCAGCACTATTTACCATAGCAAGACTGGAAACAACCAAAATGCCCTTCAACAAAGGAATGACTAAAAATACCTGTGATACATATATAAAATGGAATATTATGCAGCCGTCAGGAGAGATGAAGTCATGAAATTTTCCTATACATGGATATACATGGAATCTATTATGGTGAGTGAAATAAGTCAGAGAGAGAGAGAGAAAGATGCAGAATGTTCTCACTCATCTATGGGTTTTAAGAAAAAAGAAAAACATTCTTTCAATAATTTTCAGAGACAAAAGAAGGGAGGGCTAGAAGTTACAGCTCACTTCAGGAAGCTCACCACAAAGAGTAATAAATTTAGTTAGAGAAATAACTGCATTGAGAACTATCTTAAGAATGTTCAAAAAAAAATTTGGGGACCGCGGTGGCACTGGAGATAAGGTGCCTGCCTGCCTTGTCTGCGCTAACCTAGAACGGACCGCAGTTCGATCCCCCGGTTCCCCATATGGTCCCCTGTGCCTGCCAGGAGTGACTTCTGAGCGCATAGCCAGGAGTAACCCCTGAGCGTCACCAGGTGTGGCCCAAAAACCAAAAAAAAAAAAAAAAGAATGTTATGAATGAGGGAAGTAGGAAGCCTGTCTAGAATACAGTCTGGCTTGGGGTGAGGAGGAGGGAGATTTGGAACATTGGTGATGGGAATGTTGCACCGGTGATGGGGGTGTTCTCTACATGACTGAAACCAAGCAACAATCATGTTTGTAATTAGGTGCTTAAATAAAATATTACTTAAAAAAGAAATCAAGGCATGTTAGTGTATAAATACTTATGTTCTAAGATCTAGGCAAAGACTACAGCATGAGTATAAGATAACAGGTAGGATACTGTTTCATAGGAAGTAGGCAATGCAAACAATCTCCGAATGTGTAGCTAAGGTACCTACAACAAAATCAAGTTATTCTCTGTTATGGAATGTTGGGCATGTAATAATATACTCTTTACATGGAATTTAGGCTATACAAATATCCTTTGGTCCCTTTCTAGCTTTGAGAGGAGAGACTAATATTCAGAGATGCAACAGCCTTAGACAAAGCTGTATTGTTTGGTTAAAGCTGTTTGCTCACATTGGGTCATATATCAAGGACATTATCAGTGGAAAGTTGTTGGTGGTATTGTAACTTATTGAATCAAATAGAATCATTATTAGCTCACGAACAGTGCTTTATGATTTTGCCAACAACTTTCAGAAACTCGAGTCTCTATTTAGAAATAATCATAATAATGTACAAATATATTCAGTAGAAGAAATGATTTCACTATGATAGTGAAATTATTTTGGAAAACTAGTCATATATAAACCTTTATATGATACATTTAAAATAATGATGCTGCCTTTAACTTGGAAAGACAGTTTATGTGTTATGGTAATATGCTGTCAACAGATACACGCATGTACTTAAACTTCAAAGAGCAGAGATTACTGTCTTCAAGGAAATACTAAAGGAATTTAAAAATCTTACTTCTAAGTCATTATTTTAAAACTGCTGCTTTATTATATATAAAATTATTAATATTTAATAATTATCATTTTAATATTTAATATTTAATAATGTATTGTAATTGTGATGTATTTTAAAATTATATCTATAAACCATTAATAATAACATTGTAAGAATATAGGAAATGATATCTTTTTAAAAGTTTTCACATTGTATTACTGCTCTGGTGATAAATTTACCTCTTAGCGCTTTGTAATTTTAGCTAAGAATAATAAAATTTTGTGTAAAAAGTATTTTTTTGTTCGTGACTGAAACCCAACTACAATCATGCTTGTAATCATGATGCCTAAATAAAGATTTTATATATTAAAAATAAATAAATAATAAAAATTATTTTATCTAAAGAATCACAAAAAATTCCTTGAATCATTTTGTTGTGCCTCATTAATTGAGGGGAAGAATTGAACGGTATCAGAACCAAATAATCATAAGAACATTAAGTATAAATAAAAAAAAAGGATCAGACTTGGGGTTGGAGAGAGAGCATGGAGGTAGAGTGTTTTCTTGCATACAGAAAGATGGTGGTTCGAATCCCGGCATCTCAACTGGTTCCCCAAGCCTGCTAGGAGCGATTTCTGAGCATAGAGCTAGAAATAGCCTCTGAGCACTGCTGGGTGTGCCCCCCCAAAAAAAGATCAGACTTAAATACAAAACTCAAATCAATGACAGCAAAATTGATAGCCGATCTTCAACTAGCTATACACAGAGGGAATCAGCAGTCTGGGGGACAAAGGAGGGAACTGGGATAGAGGAAGGACAACACTGGTGGTGGGACTACCCCTAATTCAATGTTACTATGGACCTCATATATTACTGTGGAAGATTTAAAAATTATTTTAAATAAAAAAGAATTTTTTGGTTTTTGGGTCACACCCGGCAGCGCTCAGGGGTTACTCCTGGCTCCATGCTCAGAAATTGCTCCTGGCAGGCACGGGGGACCATATGGGGCACCGGGATTCGAACCGATGCCCTTTTGCACGAAAGGCAAACGCCTTACCTCCATGCTATCTCCCGGGTCCCAAAAAAGAATTTTTAATGAAGCTATTCTCAGTAGTATGGCTCAAGACCAGTGTTGTGGTACTCCTTTGTGAGCCAACCAGGGCCAGAAGAGGTGTTCAAGGGGTTCAAAAATTAATAGTTTTTCACATGTCAATTAAGTGCTCTGTCATTTCAAGCATTACTTTAACTTCTGTAGAGATAACCTTCTTCATCATTAGACTCCAGAAAAATTGACTTTTATTTCATTGTGGGAGTCAATGTGATCACTCTACTTTAGAACGTTTGCATTAATCCTGAGTTTATATATACTTAAGAGACATCATCTTAATTCCTCTTTTAGCCTGTCAGGAAAAAGTTATCTATGGAGCCAGAGCAGTGGTGCAAGTAGTAGGGCATTTGCCTGTCTTGCATGTGCTAACCTAGGACGGACTTCAGTTGGATCCCCCAGCATCTCATATGGTTCCCCATGCCAGGAGTGATTTCTGAGCATATAGCCCAGAGTAACCCCTAAGTGCCACAGGGCCACAGGGTGTGGCCCAAAAAGCAAAAAAAGAAAAAAAAAAGAAAAGAAAAAGGTATCTTCTCTCCATTGTTTCCAGGGTCAGGTTAACCCATTCAAAAGTACAGCCTTAATATGACACTCACCACAAAGAGAGAAATAACTACACTAACAACTCTCATGACAATGGTAGTGAGTGAGAGAAATAGAATGCCTGTCTCAAATATAGGCAGGGCATGGGGGAAGAGGGTAATGGGGCATCAGTAGTGGGAAGGTTGCACTGGTGAAGGAGGGTTTTTTTGCTATTACTGAAACCGAACTACAAACATGTTTGTAATTATGATGCTTAAATAAATATATTATTTAAAAAAGTGGCAAAGCCAGTTTTGCCATTAAATAGCATACTTTGCTTTTTTGATCACAGTTTTCACAACTACTTGCCTTTTGTATCTAACGTCTGACTGGGGATTGGTATTTTTGCCTTTATAAACTTATCCCTGACAGTCCTTAGGGCTGTAAATTTCTTGTGACACTAGTCTATCCATGGTCATTGACTTCTGAAATAAAGACTCCTAATTTTTCCTCTCTGAGTTTTACTCAGCTGTATCTTGCAAAACTCCCTTAAAACATTCTTAGTTTTCACTTTGAATGACCCTTTCTAACAATTTAAAGCCTGGAAACTTCTCATTATTTAGACTCCTCCTTAATTATCATTTTGTCAGAGATACTTTTCTCTCTACACTGAAATGAACTACCCTGGCATGCTTTCCATCACTTAATTCTCTACAAATCATTCACTCCATGTAATACTGTTTATTAGGTCTTTTGTGTTTATTTATGCATTTATTATTTTAATTTTTTCTCTCAAGAACAATAATTAAATAATTAAAAACATGACTTTCCTTGTCTAGATTAAATTGTGAGTTCAGAGCATTTAAATATTCATTTTGAATGAATTAGCAAACCCGTCTCTAAATCAATAAAGTTTGTGTTTTATGCAGAAGGGCAGAAATGTCCTGCTTTATTAGAAGCCAAATGATAGCAGGGCTCCCAAATACAGCATTGGCATAAGGTAAATATCTAGTGAAGTTGCTGCTTCATTTCTGAGAATAGATTTGAAAAATGTTTTTCCATTGTGACAATGCAGGTTATTAAGGGATGATTAATGCTTTGTATCAGAGCATGTCCCAATGGAAAATTTACTGCAAACCAGGGCTTCAAAATTTCCCACTCATACTGATCTGCTACCATCTGGAAGATAGGGATGTTGGGAGTTAATAATGTATGTTGGAGAAATATGTCAGAAACTTAAATCAGCTCAAAGGCATGGAAACCTTTTATGCAAAAGACCCATTTCAGGAGCCTGGAAAGCCTTTGAGATGCAGAATTTTGAGTCCAAGCACAAATGGATCCTAGACAGTAGAGAAACCTGAATTCACTGTCAAAGACTGAAATAAAAATTCAAGAGCCAGTAACTCAAAGATTTTGCCTTAGAAAAGCTTCATTAACTCCTTCTTGTAAAAATAATATGGTTCAAAGATTTATTGAAAAATATTCATGACTACCTTTCCCAAAATACTATTTCCCCAAATACTATTATTTCCACCTCTTTCTTTCCTTCCCTTTATTTCAGGGGTCTCAAACTCAAATTACCTGGGGGCCACACGAGGCAAAGTTCGGGTGAGGCAGGGCCGCATAAGGGATTTCACTTACCGAATATTCGCAATAAAAAAATCGCATTAGTAAGAAAAAAATAGCAAAAAATCTCATTAAACATTTGCATACCCCGAACTGCTCGATTTTTATTGCGATTATTCGGCATGTGAATAATCGCAAATACTGCTATTAACTAAGAAGGGTAAAGCCCATCACTGGACATATGTCCTGGAATGGGGACTTTGATTGTATTTTTCTGGCACAGACACCGGCATGATTTTTGTTTTTTACAACTTGTTAAGCAGCCGCCATCTCCTGTAGGAGCAGTTCTAGGACACAATCTTATTTTGCATGGTCCAAATGGACTGCCTTTTGCCCTTTCCCCAGCACCTTTTCCTCTTCATACACCAGCACCTCCTGCAGAAGTTACTCCCACAGCATATTTTAGACCGGTTATACCTGCTGGGCCTGCGTCCACAGCACAGCTTATTTTGGACAT
The DNA here is from genome assembly GCA_004027635.1 of Crocidura indochinensis. Classification (NCBI taxonomy): domain Eukaryota; kingdom Metazoa; phylum Chordata; class Mammalia; order Eulipotyphla; family Soricidae; genus Crocidura; species Crocidura indochinensis. Next base: position 3,525 of record PVKC010003566.1, on the reverse strand, counting down.
GATGAATGCTTCTGCTGCCACTATAACTGACCCTAACTATGAAAACTGCTGGATATGCTATCCCCCGAACCACCCTACTATGAAGGCATTGCCACCTTCGGTGTTCCCACAACCACCATTAAATTGGAAGACCTACGATGGCAAGACAATCTTGATTCACACAAGATTACTGTGGGACACGTGATGGGATTGGGGACATTCCTTCTTGGTCCTCATATGCTCCCCCCACTTTCCCTTGAACCTATTTGCAATGATACTATTGTGGTTACACAAACCTCTCTCTTTTTACAGGCTCCTGATACAAGCTTTTTTGCTTGCTCTACTTGTCTTTCGTCTCATATCATTACTGACCTTTTTCTTGAATCCTGCGATTACTGTGTTTTGGTTATGCTTTTACCAAATCTGCAAGTTTATACAGAATCTGTTTTTCAGGCTGCCCTTAACCCTTATGATTATTCCAGGCAAAGCAGAGAGCCCCTAACAGCCATCACCATTGCAGTTCTTGGGCTTTCTACTGCCAGCACTGGAGCTGGCATCTACTCCCTAGTGCATACTCAGGGCCAAATATCTCCCCTAACACAAACTGTTGTTCGGGATGTAGAGGAGTTGAAAATGGGACTCAGCTATCTCCAACAAACTGTGGGCTCTCTTATTGAGGTTGTGTTGCAAAATAGGTGGGGTTTGGACCTATTGTTTTTGAAAGAAAGGGATTTGTGTGCTGCTCTCCATGAGAAATGCTGTATTTTTAAAGATAAACTGGGTCTGGTAAGACAGCATATGCAGAGTAGAAAAGAGCTTGGAAGAGACAAAAAGAGCATTAGGCAAAGAGTAAGTTTGGTACAAAAACTGGTTTGAAACCTCCCCATGGCTCTCCACTTTGTTGCCCAGTATTTTGGGACTCGTAATTGGCCTTCTTTTGCTCATTTCCTTTGGCCCTTGGGCGTTTTTTAAGCTGATCGACTTTATTAAGCAACAGGTTGATTCTATCGGTTGCCAAGCAAGTGGCTGTGCACTACTCTAAGCTGAATGCTTCAGAGCAGGACCAAACTGATGAAGCTGAGTTGCAAATAGAGGGCTTCCAGACACTTGCACGCAAGGGCCTCTCGGAAAGACCCAGACTGTGGTCCTGACAATGACGGGTAAGTTTACTGTCTGTCTGCAGCAACAACCTAAGACAGACCCTGTCACCCCTTTTTTCTTTTGCAGTCTACAGTAGAGGGGGGTCATTGTCTCCAAACAGCTTCCAAAGCAAATAAACACAGGTTTATCTGTTTACTGGAAATTAAAAACCATCCGAAAATGTCAAGTCAAGGAGACACTGAGACTAAAGTTTGAAGTGCAAAGGTTTGGAAAAGTTAATAAGGATCTGTTCCAGGGGCTGGTGAGGTGGTGCTAGAGGTAAGGTGTCTGCCTTGCAAGTGCTAGCCAGCCAAGGAAGGACGGCGGTTCTATCCCCCGGGGTCCCATATGATCCCCCAAGCCAGGGGCAATTTCTGAGCGCTTAGCCAGGAGTAATCCCTGAGCATCAAACGGATGTGGCCCGAAAAAAAAACAAAAAAACAAAAAAAAAAAGAAAAGAAAAAAGAAAAGAATCTGTTCCAAAGAAATCCTCCTCAATTTATTTTGTTTTTATTTTATAAAGTTGTTTGATTGTTTTTCTTAACACATAGAAAAAGGGCTGAAGCTTTAATAGCTGTAGATACATCTTTGTGGATACATATTTTTTTTACAAAATTGCTAATAAGTAGAGAATAATATGAATATGATGTGATATCTTGGAAATCTAGCATAAATCTATCCTAAATAAATAGAAGACAAAAAAGAGAAAATACGGGCCAGAGTGGTGGCACTAGAGGTAAGGCGTCTGCCTTTCAAGTGTTAGCCTTGGACAGATAGTGGTCCGATCCACCTGCATTCCATATTGTCCCCGCAAGCCAGGAGGGAATCATGAGCACATAGCTACGAGTATCCTTGAGCATCAACGGGTGTGCTTCCCCCAAAATGAGAAAATAAGCAATATGGAATTCTAGGATATGTCAAAGTATAAAAATATTACTTTATTCTGATTATCTAAAATGTGTTAATGATTTTGGAGCATTTTAATTCAAAATAATGGTTACATGTCCCTATGTAAAGCTAAAGGAAAATGAAAGGGAATATCAGTATAAGAATAAAGAAACTGACTATCCTATTTGAACAAAGAAGAGCTTTGCTAATAGAGGCCCAAGAATCATGAAGTGAAGTAGAGACCTAGCAGATATTTCTGAAGAGAATGATGTTATCTGGCACCTTGGTATGTGAGGGATTCTGAGCTGTGGGATCTTTGGAGAGGAAAGGGAGAAGTTCTTGAAACATAAACTAATGAGTACAGTAATTATAAGGCTTAAAAAAATTCTGACACCAAAGAAGGCTATTTCACACCACGTTCTGACAACTTCTGTCTCAGAAAATAATAAACACTTGTTAAGAAGACACCCTATTGAATGAAAAAAAAATATTTACACTCTTATATCAGATAAAACACTGACACAAACTTATATAAAACATCTTCAAAGATCAACAATTAAAAAACCAATAACCCCATCAAAACCCTATAAAAAAATAAAAGATTAGCAAAAAGTAAGAGAAGACTAGAGCTCCCTTCCTCAAGAAGATATAAGGATGTTCAGTAAGTATATGAAAATGTGTTCATTGCTACTAATTACCAGAAAAAATGCAAATCTAAACCAAAAATAAGATATCATACATCAGTTAAAAGGGGCTTTTAAAAGAATGTGGGCTGATGGAATCCATCAAGAAGTCTGCAAATTGTCAGTGTTGGCAGGAACATGAGAGAAGGGAAGTACCCCTTATTCACAGTTGATAGGAATATCTTCCAGTTCAGTTGTTATAGAAAGTAGTAGTATGGAGATGTTTCAAAAAATAAAAATAGAACTCCTACATTACCCATAATCAATTCTATTTCTTGTCATCCACCACGAAAACACACAAAAAAATCAATTAAAAAAGATAGACACATGCCTATATTCATTGAAATACAATACGTAAACAACACTACTGTCCAAGATAGATGAATGCATATTCACAAAGAAGAATGCTGTGCAATTGTAAGAAAAGAAGAAATCAAGCAGTTTGGGGCAATGTGGATGAAACTAGAGAGGGCCATGTAAGGTCAAATTAGCCAGAGTAGAAGCATAAGGTGTCTGCCTTGCACTCATTAGCCTTGGTCAGACAGTGGTTCGATCGCCATCCCCCCACCTTTGGTGTCCTATATGATCTCTCAATCCAGGGGCAATTTCTGAGCATATAACTAGGAGTAACCCCTGAAAGTCAATGGGTGTGGACCAACAAAAAACAAAAACAAACAAACAAAAAGAACTAATGTGATGTTATTTTAGTCAAAATAAGGGCAATTTATTAACAACAAAATGAAAAAGTAGCCCCTGAGTACAACTACAAGTAAGGTCTGACACTGCTATGTGTGTGTGTGTGTGTGTGTGTGTGTGTGTGTGTGTGTGTGTGTGT
>PVKC010003565.1:0-38602 GCA_004027635.1 Crocidura indochinensis | reverse complement strand
GGTTATTCCTGGCTCTAGGCTCAGAAATTGCTCCTGGCAGACTTGGGGACCATATGGGATGCCGGAATTCGAACCACCGTCCTTCTGCGTGCAAGGCAAACACCTTATCTCCATGCTATCTCTCCGGAGTGCCCCCTCCCATTCTAATAGTTTCTGTTTAATTGAATTGCAGTGTTTGTTTTTAAGCCATCTGTTCTTAGAACTTAATCCTACACTCCTGCATGCAGGAATTACTCCTGGTGGTCCCAAGGGACAGTATAGTACTCCGACTGCTATACTGTCTCTCTGCCCCACTCTGAGTGAGTGTGAGAGAGAGTGTGTGTTTGTTGTAGAGAAATTTTATGTTCTGTAATGCTTGAATCCAATCTGACATTTTACACTATGTCTGTCAAAAACACTCAGAATAGCCTAAGAGACAGTAACCAGAGAGGACCTGCTTGTTCCATTCTAGCCACACACATAGCTTTACTATAGAATTCCACAGATTTTGGCATCATTCCACTGAAGAGAGGAACAGTGAAAGATGAACTGCAATAGTACACTTATTCTCAATTTCGCATTCTATAGTTATTATTCATGGTAAGCCACATTCCAGAAATATTACATATAACAAGGTATTTTAAGGAAGGGCACATTTACCTCTTACAGCATACTATTGTAATTTATAGTTCTGTTTTAATCAGTAGTTACTGTCAATATCTTACTATCTAATATATTAATCTTTATCTGGGGAGCTGGAGCAATAGCACAGCAGGTAGGGCATTTGCCTTGCATGTGGTCAACCTGGGTTCAATCCCCTACATCCCATATGATCCCCAAGCACCACCAGGAATGAACCCTGAGTGCAAAGCTAGGAGTAACCCCTAAGCACTTCTAGATGTGGCCCAAAAAAACAAACAAATCAACTTTGTCTGGACTGAAGAGATGGTACACTTGCCTTACATGTAACCAAACCTTGTTTGATTACAGAGCCCCTGCACCATATATCGTAACCCCCAGGTACCACTAGTAATGATCCCTGAGCACTGCTAGGTGTGGCTCAAAATCCAAAATAGGGCTGAGAGATAGCACAGCAGTAGGGCATTTGCCTTTCACGCAGCCAACCCAGGACTGACAGTGGTTCGATTCCCTGCATTCCATATGAGTTCCCAAGCCTTCCAGCGGTGATTTCTGACCGCACCTGAGCTGAGTGTAACCCAAAACAAACAAACAAAATAAATAAATAAAATAAACAGATAAAATAAATAAACATCATGGGTATGTATAAAACATACATAGAGTATATAGAGTTTGGAATTGTTTCCAGTGGAGGTTTCCATTGGCTTATATTGATAAGGAGAGAGGTAACTTTCTCTCTATCCACCTCTGCCCCCCCCCCCCTGAAATGGCTGGGAGATCTGGATTTATTAAAGATTGCTCTGAGTCCCTCATGGCACAGACGTTAATGGTTTGTCAGGACCCTGAGGCAGCTGTTCAGCTGCACCTGACATCCGCTTGTCCTGAACAACATCACAGTTGATCCTTCTCCCTGATTTATTGAGGAGCTATGGACTCAGGCTGGGGGAGGATTGCTCTTTGTAGGAAGGAAAGCTTATCTCTCACAGAAAAGAATTTCAGTAGATGAGCAGTAAGTATAACAAACTTATGGGAAAATAAAAGGAGATAAAGGGAAAGGTATGGTAAGATATTCTCAGGCAAGAACCTAGGCTTCTCCAGGGTGGAGAGAGCCAGTACCCATTCCCCCATTAAAGTAGGAAAGAGTGAAAGTCCACATCTCTAGAAGGGAGATGCAGGTGGCATGTGCTCCGTACCATATGTGCCACAACATGGGCACTGGCAACACATCCACTCAGGCAGTATACATGTGAGCTTTCCTTGCCCAAGTCTAGATTATATACACTCTTCCCAAACTTCCCATCCCCCAGTCCATTGCTAGGGTGGTTGCCAAGGGGGAGTTTGGAGCAATTGATGTAGGGGGGGCATGCTCAAGGGTTACTCCTGGCTATGCACTCAGAAGTTGCTCCTGGCTTGGGGGACCATATGGGACGCTAGGGGATTGAACCATGGTCCATCCTAGTCTAGCCTAGCGCGTACAAGGCTTACCGCTCTGTGCCACTGCTCCAGCCCCACAGTTGATATTTATTTAATATTCTCCACCTGGCCTTTGTTGCACCGCTGGAGCCTCTCCTTCTGTTATCCAGCCACCTCTCCTCTCTGGGACCTTCTGCAGTTGGCCTGGTCGTCTGCATTTCAGTAGTTTTCCAGGTTCTTGAGATGAGTCCCTTGTATCAGAGGCCTCTCTGCCTTTGGGATAGTCCAGGTTTTAGATGCTTTTTTCCCCCAAAACACACATTATCAGTGCTTCCATCTTCCATCTTCGTCTTCCAGCTGCAACAGGCCTCCATTGAGTGTTGTAGAGCATATCCCTAGTGGGTAAGAGAGGGAAGGACTCATGCGTTTATGGAGTTTATTGCAGTTTATGGAAATATAGCCACTCATCTTAAAGAAATAAAGTGATATATATGTGTGTGTGTATGTGGAGAGAGAGAGAAATAGTGTGCACAAGAGAAGGCTATCTAGATAGGTGAATAGTGTAAAGTTCTAAGTGATGTTTGGTAGTCGTAGAATTACCAGTCTAGGTTGGATCTGCAAAAAATACTGTTTAGGGGCCAGAGAGATAGCATGGAGGTAAGGCATTTGCCTTGCATGTAGAAGGTTGGTGGTTAGAATCCCAGCGTCCCATATGGTCCCCTGAGCTTGCCAGGAGCAATTTCTGGGCGTAGAGCCAGGAGTAACCCCTTAGCACTGCTGGGTATGATCCAAAAATCAAAAAAAGAAAAGAAAATACAGTTTAAATAAGACAATTCAAACATCCTGGACCTATAGAGTCTGGGTGTTGGAAAAAGAGGTACAGAACATTACTTTGTTGCATTGGCTTTTAGCTGCTCCTCTTTGAGGATATATGCCTCGTTGTGGGCCTTGGCATTACCATTGAAACACTTGATTATATAAGATGCCAGAAGTTAACCACACAAATTGGTATGACATTTGGAATAACCATATTCTTGGCCATTATTGGGTCTTAAGTCATTTTAGTCTATGAAGTAAAGTGTACCTGGGGAAGGAGTCCTGTCCTGGAGCTGTATGATTGAGGGGAGTATCTTGGGAAGCCTCATGGAGGGCATAGATAGTAGAGTGAACTAAAGAAATCAGTGAGCCCTCCAAATTTGTGTTTGTCTTTTGCCTGTGTGTTTAGCAGTGAATAGACTTGTTCGTTTTGTTTTGAGATCACACCTGCTAGTGTTTAAAGGGTTACTCCTGGCTCTGCAGTCAGGAATTATTCCGAGCAGAGTTTTAGGAACCATATGGGATACTAGGGATCTAACCCAGGTTAGCCACATGCAAGGCATGTGCCTTACATGCTGTACTATCTCTGGCCCTAAATAGTCTCTTTTCTTGGGTGGAGGGGTGATGGGGACAGATATTAGGACCACATCTAGTAGAACACAGAGCTTATTCTTGGCTCTTGGTTCAGGGATAACTCTTTGGCAGTACCCAGGGGACTATATGCAGTACAGAAACAAAACTCAGTTCAACCACTTAGAAGGCAAGCACATTAATCCCTATTTATTGCCTCACCAGAGAAGTATGTCAGGGTTTAATTAATTAACAAATAATAGGTTTCTCTTGGTACTCCAGTCGTGGATGAATGAAAAAATTTCACCTTAAACACCTAAACATACATATCCCTCCTAAAAGGAAATAGGGGAAGGAACTTTAGTGTCTTATTGGCCTGCCTTCTTTACATCTGGCTTGGGGAGTTCTGTTTAAATACTATGCATGAAACATCATCATCTGAATTGGTTTCCTGTTACCTTCTGTTAGAATTTGAATCCATGAGCATACAACTTGTGCTTTGTTTGCCATTGTCTCCATAGTGCAGTTCCCAGTGCCCAAGAAAGCTGCCAAACGTCTGTTGAAGGAAGTGGTAGAGGTTGAGGTATACCTTATCTTAAGTCCACCTAGTGCCTGCCACAGTGTCAGCCATATAATATGGACCCAGAACTTTAGTAATTACTCTGTGGGGCCACCTAAATATAATTTTTTGTTGTTTGTTTTTGTAACCCCGGTGGCACTCAGGGGTTACTCCTGGCTTTACGCTCAGAAATCACTCATGACAGGATTGGGGACCATATGGGATGCCTGGACTCGAATCATCATCCTTCTGCATGCAAGGCAAATGCCGTATCTCCATGCTATCTCTCCGGCCCCATACTTGAATATAATTTTATTGATGATCTGTACCCTCATCTTACGAGTTTGGACTGGAAAACTTGGCTTTGAGCTAATAAGAAATGTTAGAGCCACACTACAAAGTTATTAGAATATAGTCCCTGTAACTTGAAATTTAGAATCACTCAAGTTTCCCCAGTCTCTGTTCTAGAGAAAAGTTCAGCTATTTAGAACTCTATCCCTAAATAGCAAAAGAGGAAAGAGATTTTTATTTTGATCCAGTTCCTATTTTAATACATTCATTGCATCAGTCAGCTAGTGAGTAGGTATTTTATTGAGCCCCTTCAGGGGACAAAGTAGTGCTTTGGTTGAGCTATTGAGTTTGAAATATTAATCACATTGTTAAACCTAAACTAAATCCCCAAGTAGTTGAAAGTGCTGTTCAAGTTTTCCAGATACAGTTCTGTAGACTCTATTTTGTGATGATGGGCATTTACTTTATGATATATGTTCCCACATTGGGCAGGAACAAAAGTTCAGCAAATAAGATGTTATTTTTTATCAAAATGAAATCTTTTGGGGGTCTTTGATCATTAACTTTCCTCTTGTCCAATTGTTGAAGGATTGTGGGGTAATCACTGCATCTTTTGAGTGATTTAAGAGTTTTGGATCTGGAAGCTGCTGAAAGTAGGGTTGAGAATAATACCTGCCTTTCTCTCTTTGGCACTAATGTTTCAGTTCAGCAAGGAAAGAAGAGAGTTATGGTTTCCACCTCCCAGTGCTTGGGTCTATCTGAGGTTCCTCTGTTCCTATGAGCTGACAGAGTGTATAATGTCTGAGTTACAGAAATGCATAATATTCAATCAGCTGATACCATTAAGTGTATCATTTGTGAAGGAAGCACACTACAAATTCCATTCCCATTATTTTTCCCTTTCAGGTGTCTCTGTTGACTTCTTTGGTAAACCACCTCAAAGCTAATGTCAGGTCTGCTTCAGATTTAATTAACTTGCCTGCCACTGTAGAGGGACTTCAGAAGGTAAGTGTTATCCATGTCTGGGCACTGAGAATAACCTGCTCTTGTGATTCTAGCTTCTTACAAGTTTTCTTTGGAAACCTGATATTTGAATTAAACTACTCTCTGGTATAGAGAGTAGTTGAAATAGACTACTCTTAATACTCTTAGTATCTACTCTCTAGTAGATACTATATTCTATAAAGCAGTGGTTTTCAAACATAAGTCTTTGAAAAACTAGTTACAATTAGTGATCCAGGCAGGCGTTTTTGCAGAACAGCACCAATCTATGGACCATTGAATGAAAACTGTTGTTCAAGAAAGCTCAGACCAGGGCCATCGAGATACCACAGCGGTAGGGCATTTGTCTTGCATGCGGCCAATCTGGGAGGGACCTGCTTCAATTCCCAGCATCCCATATAGGCCCCCCAACAAGTCAGATGCAAATTTCTGAGTGCAGAGCCAGGAGTATCCCCTGAGCACGGCTGGGTGTGGCCCAGAAACCAACCAATCAATCAGTCAGTGAATTAATCAATAAAAGTTAAAAGAAAAAAGAAAATTCCTGTTCTGATTAGACTCTAAATGTATATGTTTACTAATCATCACTTGCCTTTTCAATTTATCGTCCAAAGGGCCTTTGTTGAAGATAATTATACATGAAAGTTACTATAAATCCCATAATTGAGAAGAGACCAGCAAGATAATATGGGAGTTATGATGCTTACCTTGCTTTCAACCAATCCTGGTCCATTCTCCATTACCATATTAGGTCCCCTGAGCACTGCCAGTAGTGATCCCTCAGCACAGAGCTACAAGCAAATCCTACGTACCACTGAGCATGTCCCGATTTTAAAAAAGATTGTACAGGAACTAGAGAGATATATGCTTACTTTGCTTACAACCAACCAAGGTTAAAGATAGTACAGAGGGTAGGGCATGTGCGTGCACAGTGCCCATCTGGTTTCCATCTTTACCCCATAAGGTTCCCTGAGCACCACTACGAGTAATTCCTGAGTGTAGAGCCAGGAGTAAACCCTGAGCATTGCCAGGTGTGACTCCACCATGAGAGGGGTGGGGAGAGAGATAGAGACTTTTTAAATCCCCCTAAGAAGAGTATAAACTGGTATGATGCACTTTGGAAAATAGTTTGATATTTTATCCCTTAAGTACTTTATTTTTAGATTTATATTCTGGACTCTAGGACCTACACAAACAATGATTTGAGATTTCTGTTTACTTGATCCTTGAGATTTGGGCCTAGAGCAATAGACAGTGATCAGTCAAATGATTAATACTTCGGTTTTGCAAGCTGAGTAAGGAAACTGGAGAGGGAGAGGAAGGAAGAAGAGTGTCTACTTTGGAGTCTGAGAGATAGTACAGAAGATTGGTGCTTGTCTTATATAAGGCTGACTCGAGTTCAATCCCTAGCACCCCATATGATCTCCTGAGCCTTGCCAGAAATGATTCCTGAGTGGAAAACCGGGAGAAAGTGTTTGCACTACTGGCAGGTGTGTGCTCACCAAGAGAAAAGGTGCATGCATAAAACCAAGCAGCATTGTGTCTCCTAATACTGCAGGAAGTGAATGAAGGAATTGGGCAAGGGAACAACAAATGGTGTGGTATAGGATCTTTGACTTTTGAAAGTAGACTGTTGGCGGGTGGTGAGATAGCACAGTACTTTATGCAGAAAGACTGTGGTTCAAATCCCAGCATCCCATATGGTCTCCTGAGCCTGCCTGGGGTGATTTCTGAGTCTTGACGGGTGTGGCCCAAAAAAAACAAAACAAAAAAAAAGTAGACTGTTTGGGGCTAGAGCGATAGTAAAACAGATAGGGCATTTATTTACCTTGCATGCAGCCAACCCAAGTTCGATCCCCTGGTATCCTATATAGCCTACTGTCAGGAGTAATTCCTGAGCAGCACAGGGTGTGGCCCAAAGACCAGAAAAAAGTAGACTGATAAATTTGATTGTGTATGTCAGGCTGTACAAATGTAAATTTTTTTCACAAAAAATGAGAAATATCTAAGCCAGGGTTTTTTTGTGGCCCTGCCCTAGAGGAATCTTTTTTTGTTTTGTTTTGTTTTAGTTGTTTGAGTCACACCCCTCAATGTTCAAGGCTTACTACTGACTTTGCACTCAAGGATCACCCCAACTTTGCCTCCTGTGGCCCCCAGGTAAATTGAGTTTGAGACCCCTGATCTAAGCCCTAAAGAAAAAATGGTAAGATAATTTTGAGGAATCATTGCTGTTCCCTAGAGTCAAGTGAGGTGGGGAATAAGCTTCCATGGCCTTTAGTTCAGAAGCCAATGTTTTTTGTTTGTTTGTTTTCATGAGAAAGGATTATTGTGTTGTAGAGAGCTTCTGAGAGTTCAACAGGCTAAGTGCTGACTTTGCTTGTGGAGAGCAAATATCAAATATTGGGCTCGTGGAGAGCCCAATGTCAGTTAGCTGCACTACATAATCCTTCTCGCACAGCCCAGAGTAGTCCTCAATCACTCCCGGGGTGGCCAAATAAGGGGGAGAGGGGAGGATAAAACATTATGAGAGTCTTCCAGTATGTACCAGGCACTTTGCTGTTGGTGAAAATGCTAGTTTCAGGGTTTCACTCTAAAAGTTCACATGCCTCTTGTCAGCTGTTTCCTTGAAACAAACAAGAGCTTACTATCTTCTTGCATCCCAGTGGGCTCAAATATTACAGCCAGTGAGGTTTCTTGAACACTAGGTTTCTTTGAATGACTGCAGCAGTTTCTGTAACAACAGTTTGCTTAGATAACATCTCAGTTTATCCACTTCTGCCCAGTGTGTGTCTCTGCAAATATGTGTCTTCATAATGTTGTCAGGCCCTGCTTTTATTGTAGTTTGAAATAACAAATCATCTTAAGTCCCTAATTTCAGTGTGAATGATAGAAATGTCATTTCTTGTTCTCTTGGATTCTGGTTATAATAGAATAAAAAGGACCTTGATTAAATGTATACTATACTAATGTAACTATAATTTTGACACTATCTCTTTTTTCTTTCTTTGTTTTTGGTTTTGCAGCCCAGTGCTTACTGCTGACTCTGTACTCAAGAATTACTTTTGAGGGTTTGAGAAATTGTATGTGGTGCTAGGAATTAAACCTGGATCAGCCACATACAAAGCAAGCACCTTACTTGCTGTATTATCTCTCTATCCCTGACAGTATCTCTTCATAGATAATGAACACCTATTTCTAACTGTTTTCTTAGGATAGGCCTTTGTGGGAGAGGGAACCCACACCAGTGCTCAGACTGCTCCCAGCTCATGCTTGGGGAGGTGGTTGCTCCCTGTAGTGCCAAAGCATGTACTTGGCCTTTTCAGCTGTCTCTCCAGCTCCAGAATGAATCTTTTTATAAGAGAGTGGTTTTGGAATTACATCCCTACATCTATAAAAGTCCTTAAGATTTTCTTGGGCCTGAAAGATTATACAGGGATAATAATCTCACTTGCCTCACCTGCAAATGACTTGAGTTCCATTCTCAAGCACCATGTGTTCAGGAGTAGCCTCCAGATATGATCTAGTAACCCAAAGTAAACTTTTTTTTAAGATTTTGGGCCCTTTTGGCCCAATGAAAGCAAAATAAGCTACTACCTATATTTAACTCTGTGTAGTATTTATTGACTCGAAAGGGTTTAAAAGTAAGGGAACAAATTCTACCAAGTATTTTTTCCCTTTTTCTCTGCATTGTTGGGGTTCCCAAAGCTAAAATTTCCACTCAAATATTGAAATTTGCTGCTTATATAGTAGTGTCTACAGTGGTAGCTCTGGCAGTCTGCCTGCCTGCTTAGCAAGCTGTGAGAGATACTCTTCTGTGGGTCTACATAACTGAACTGGTTGTGTCTTCTTTAGAAAAGGTTTAGTTTTCCTCAAAGAAATTCCTTTAAATTGGGAGCATTGCTTATTTTCTGTAAATTTCCTATTAATAGTATAAGTATATGATACAGGTAATTCATAGTTTGAAGATAAGTTAAAAACACTTTGTGGTAATAAGTCAGTGCTGAATATAAAGTAAAACCTCAATAACATATCATTACATGGCCATTAGAAAGGCTTAAATTGATGGGGCCCGGGAGATAGCATGGAGGTAAGGCATTTGCCTTTCATGCAAAAAGGTCATCGGTTCGAATCTCGGTGCCCCATGTGGTCCCCCGTGCCTGCCAGGAGCAATTTCTGAGCATGGAGCCAGGAGTAACCCCTGAGCACTGCCGGGTGTGACCCAAATAAAAAAAAAAAGAAAGGCTTAAATTGAAAAAAATTGATATGATTCATTAGAACTCAGAGAAATTGGACTCTCCACTGTTATACACTGCTGTGAGAATTTAAAATGTCTATAGTGTGACAGTTGTTAAGAAAGATTAATCATGAGATCAGCTATTGACCTCCTTGGTATTGTGAAGATGAGAACATAAAGACTTGCACAGAAATGCTCTTACAACTTTGTATTTAATAGTCAAACACTAAAAACTGCCTGAATGCTCATCAGATGAATAGAGCTACGCTGTGATATGCCCGTACAATGGGATGCTGCTCAACCATATGTTGTGTAGCTACTACATGGAACAAATCTCAAAATAAATACAATAAATGCAGAGCGAAAGAAACCATTCCCCTCACACACCACCAACAAAATGCATAGATTCACTGATTCTATTTAAATAAAAATTCTAGGGAATGAAGTATATAGAAAGAAAAGTGGATCAGCAGTTGCCTAGTAACAGGGAAGACTTACGAAAGAACATGAGGAAGTTTGGGTAGTATTGTCATTCATTATCTTCATTATGGTAATGGTTTCACAGAGTGTGTGAGTCAAAATTTGTTGAACTATACATTTTGAAGAGGTATAGCTAACTATGTCAATTATATCTTAAAGCTATTAAAATTGTTTAGACACTGAAAAAAAAAGTACTGACTACTTTCTGTTTCTGTTCAGAGTGTAGCTTCCATTGGCAGTACTTTAAACAGTGTCCATCTTGCTGTGGAGACAATACAGAAAACTGTGGATGAACACAAGAAAACCATCGAGGTTCTACAGAGTGATATGGTAAGGAAATTACAATTGCTCAAGAAAGCTTATTCTTACCACCATTTCTGTTTAGTAGTCATGATGTCAACTTGCCATTTAGCTAGTTAGATGCTATTATTGTGCCTTTTTAGCAAGATGTGAAAAACAGGCCAGAGAGAGATAGTATGATTGCCTTGGTGCCAGAGAGATAGCATAGGGTAGGCAATTTGCCTTGCATGCAGGACGGTGGTTTGAATCCCAGCATCCCCCTTTGGTCCCCTGAGCCTGCCAGGGGCGATTTCTGAGGGCAGAGTTTGGGAGTAACCCCTGAGCACTACTGAATGTGATCCACCCCACCCCACTCAACCCCCCACGTCCCTTCCCAAAAAAAAAAAAAAGATGGTTGCCTTGAACATGGTCAACTGCAGTTCTATCCCTAGCACAATATGGTCCCCCTGAGCACTGAAGATTATAGCCCAAAGACACACAAAAATTAAGAGAAACATAAAAAACAATGTTTATTGATATTTCTAAAATCTATAACTTGAGCAACCAAAATGGATAGGAGTCTTTTAATATATGCTAGAGGAGCCATAGAGATTATTCAGTAGTCATGACCCTGCATTGTATGTGCAAGGATCTAAATTCAGTCCCTGGCACCGCAGAACCCTGCAGCTTTGCTCAGTGTAGCTCTGAAAGCCCCCGTGTACTGCTGAGTTGCCCCGGTGGCCCCCAACACCACAAAGCCCAAGCACTGAATCATCTACTTACTGAGAATTGCTAGAACACTGAGTACTTCTTGGGAGACTCTTCCTCCAGAAAATGTGCCAGAGGAGTTCTAATGAATTAGATAAAAGGGAAATTAAAAGAAGGATAGGGTGGTGTTTATTGCCGCATAATGAATCATTCCAAAACATAGTGGCATAAATCAGCAAGCTATTGAGTCTTACTATTCTGTGAATGAGGAATTTGAACAAGGAGTCTAGACTCCAAAATGATGAGAAGACAAATAAAAAGGAACTAAAGCAGAGGTTCCCATACTTATTATTCCTACTGTCCCTCTTAGACCCCTCCCCACAAAAATAAATTTATTTGTGCCCCCCCTGGAATCTATCATCTTTAAGGGGTAGGGGAGGAACAGAACAGAAAGCATGTTCCCTCCACTTGTACCAAAGAACTACAGCTGCAATCTGCTGGGAAACACTTTCAGAAGCTAGCTACAGAACCTTATGTAGATCACATAACTTGTTTTTTTTGTTTTTGTTTTTGTTTTGGGGCTACATCTAGTGATGCTCAGGAGTTACTTCTGTCTCTACACACAGGGATCACTCCTGATGATGCCCTGTGAACCTTATGAGATGCAAGGCATGCACCCTACCCACCATTGTACTACCACTCTGGCTCCAGCTTACATAACTTTAAATTTTTTTTATTTTGTTTTGGGGGTCACAACTAGTAGTATTCACTCCTGGAAGATTCAGGGACCACATGGGGTGCTGGAGATTGAACCCAAGTTAGTTGCATGCACCCTACCCTTCTACTTTTGGGGTTTTTTTGTTTTGTTTTGTTTTGGGGTCACACCCAGTGGCACTCAGAAGTTACTCCTGGCTCTGTGCTCAGAAATTGCTCCTGGCAGGCACGGGGGACCATATTGGGTGCCAGGATTCGAACCACCATTCATCCTGGATTGGCTGTGTTCAAGGCGTTTAAACAGCCTACTGCTGTGCTATCTCTCCGGTCCCTGTCCTTCAACTTTTTTTTTTTAATTATGAGAATAAAGATGCAAAGAAAGAGGACAAGGCAAAATTACAGTGGAAGGACAATCACCCATAAACAGAATTCACAGAAGTCCCCTTGCTGATATCTTAACATTGAACTTTCAGCCAAAGAACATTAAGAAAAATAAAACAGAACCCATGTACAATTACTTTGTCCCTCAAGTCCCCAGATTGTAATACATATTCTTAGCAGCACATCAAGCAATCTAAAGCCATAAAACTTATGTAACTCCTTAAACATCGAAGGCATAGTACTTTTTTATATTTCCACGCACATGCATATTAGTTTAAGTTAAACCTCAAAAGTGGGTTTTTCTTTTTAAGGATAAGAGTCAAAGGAGCACAGTAAAGACAGTGTTAGAGTGTCAATAATTGTTTGCATAGGCCCACCAAAATATGGGGGACATGGAAAGGAAAAACCTTGGACTAAATAAAAGGAGACCTTACCCCTGAAGTTTCCTGGCATAAGACCAACTCTAGGCTTCAGGCAAACTAGTTTGCCCAATCCAAGTTGTTGTCTGTAGTGCCAATATAGTCTCTGTTGTTGGTATCATGTTTCTGTATTAAAGAGCCTGAAATCTGCATATCCTACATTGAAGTCAGGGTGTGGAGCTGAATAATTATGTGATCCATAATGATAAAGACCTTTCTTTTTTTCTTTTTTGGTTTTTCGGGCCACACCTGTTTTATGCTCAGGGGTTACTCTTGGCTAAGCGCTCAGAAATTGCCCCTGGCTTGGGAGAACCATATGGGATGCCCGGGAATCAAACTGTGGTCTTGATCTTTCCTTGGCTAGCACTTGCAAGGCAGACACCTTACCTCTAGCGTCACCTCGCTGGCCCCAATAAAGACCTTTCTAACCCTCTCTTTTTATCATCTATAGCATTATTATTTAAATATCTTTTTTTTGGGGGGGGGTGGTTTGGGTCACACCCAGCAGCGCTCAGAGGTTACTCCTGGCTCTACGCTCAGAAATCACTCCTGGCAGGCTAGGGGGACCATATGGGTTGCTGGGAATCAAACCACTGTCCTTCTGCATGCAAGGCAAACACTTTACCTTTATATGATCTCTCCGGCCCCTATTATTTAAATATCTTAAGCATTTTCTCAAGGTAGTCAAATGTTTTGAAAATCCATGCTTGATGCAACCATAGGCATTTCCCCTGCATCTTGCTTTTCTCTTATTGTTGCTATATTCTCTTATTGTTGTTATTTTTGTTTATTTTTATTAGTTTACTTATAAGAGCATGAGTAATAAATTAGGATTTTAGATTTCAGGGAAAACAACTTTTACCAGTTGTATTCTTTTATAATTCAGTCTACTTTATTGTTTATTTTGTTGTGTCAGGACTTAACTCAGGGCCTCATTGCCTGCACAAAGCCTGCACTATCCATAGAGCTCCACCATAGTTCCACATTGGTTTTTATATTGGTTTTGATTTTTAAGCCATACCCAGCATGCTCCTGAGATGTTGCTGGATGTTACTCAGTAATGCTTAAGGGTACCATGCAGTGTCAGGGGTTGAACCCAGGCTTCCGTGTGTAGAGCATGTGCTCCAGCCCTTTGAGCTTTTTCCCCAGCCTCACAAATCGTCATTTAGATTTCTGTGCCTAATAATTGTAATCCTCCTGTTGGAACATTTTTTTAAATTTTTGTTGTTGTTGTTGTTTTGGGTTGTTCCCGCTGCCACTTGGGGATTAGTCCAGGCTCTGCACTCAGAAATCAGTCCTGCCAGGCTTGGACCATAGGGGATGCCAGGGATCAAACACAGGTCAGCCATGTGCAAGGCAAACGCTCTCCTGCTGTGCTATTGCTTGGGCCCATTGAATACTTTATTTTATTTTATTGAAACCATTGTGATCTAAGAAGTCCTTAATAGTTGAATTTCAGATTTACAGTAAATCAGGGCCATTCTCATGGAATACTTTATTTTTTTATTTAAAAAATAATTTTTGGTTTTTGGGCCCAGAATGCTCAGGTATTTCCTTCTGGCTCTGCACTCAGGAATTAATCCTGGCAGTGCTCGGGAGACCATATGATGCCGGGTATCAGGGGAGACCATATGATGCCAGGGATCAGACCCAGGTGTCATCATGGAAGGCAAGTACCCTATCCTATCTGGCCCTTGCTGGAACACTCTATACCAAAGAAGTCATTGTATAGGCTTTGAAAGATTAAAGTTTTCCATTAATGGGGAAAAACTGTAACGTATTGCTCAGAAGGCTACCATGCAGGAGCCTGCATTTAATCCCCAGAACTATATGGCCTACCCAACCTCCATACTGGGGGCAGTTACAGAGCTCTGCTGAGTGTGCTCCATAACCTCCCCCCACCCCCAAAGGGAAAAGTATATGCAAATGCAGTGACTTTCCTCTGTACAAAGAACAGTAGTATGTAGATCGGAAAAGAAGAAGAACCCTCAAACATAGATCTTGGCATGTGTTAAAATTTGAAAATAAATCGTGTATATGTTTCTTTGTTGTGCTTAGTGCACAAAGCTAATGGTTCCATAGCTGCTGCTCTTCGAATGTCCAAAATTCTCTGAACCTGGGAAAATCATAACATTAGTCGTTTTTAGAATGAGTTGACCCCATAAATGTAGTAGCAATGATTGGAGAATCTCTGTGTGAGTACAGTCAGTGGGGAAGAGGATGAGGTCTTAGGAGTTCGTTTCCTTCAGAGACTGAGGAGCAGATTGGGAAGATCTCAGTTCCTGGGGTAGTCTGGGTGCTATTGGTCCAGCCCTGCTTACAGATGGGAATTCCCTAGGACCTAAGCGATAGCAAAATGTAAGGACATTCCTTGCAAGTGGCCAACCCAGGTTTGATCCCTGGCATCCCATATGGTCCCCTGAGCTGCCAAGAGTGGTTTCCTGAGCACAGAATAAACCAGTGACCCATGAGCACTGCCAGGAGTGCCCCCCCCCCAAAAAAAAAAACAAGCAGAAGTGGACATCCCCAAAATTACCTGGTGCCCTAGCACAAAAGTGGTGACACTTAAGGTTTCTGGAAAATCCACAGATTAATCTGTGGTTGTTCTGTGAGAGGATGGGCTGTTATGGGACCATCCAGATAGCCAAGTAGGCCTAGTAACTATTACCTGTTCCTACTTGCATTCCTGTTACCAGAACCAACACTTCTTGATGGAGACCAGTGGAAACAACCAGACATTTCCATCACCTTCAGCAACATTAGGACTTGGCAATAAAGTCCACAATGATAACATGAAGCAGGTACATTTTGTCTCTGCTTAACCCTCCAAAACACATTGGACTCTGCTACAGAGGAGTCATTTTTGGACTCAAATGTTGTGGTACCTGAGCATGTGTGTCATGCTTTTATTTGCCTGCCTGCCTGCCTGCCTGGGTAGGGAGGGATATGTGTTTTATCTTAAGGATCCAAATGTTTATCTTTCTTTCTCTCTCTGTGTTGTTTTGTTTGGGGGGGTCACACCAGTGCTTGGGATTGACTTGGGTTCTGCACTCAGGAATTACTCCTCATGGACTCAGGGGACCATATAGCACCAAATGGTGCTAGGTATCAAACCAGTGTCAGCTATGTGTAAGGCAAATGCCCTGCCCACTGTACTATAGCCCTGACTGCCCAAATACTTTCTATCAGCTCTTTAGCATGCTGCCATTTTTTTTCCTTGAATGTCAGTCAGTGAAGTAAATTCCTTTTCACTCCTTGAAAATACATAATACAGCCTGATTGTCTTGAAATTGTGAAAAACAGTAATCTGAGCAAGTTAAAGATGGATGATTAGCAGATTGATTCAGAGCGATTGCTGTTTGAACCACATAAACACTAAGAACTTTACAAAGCATCCTTGACAAATGATAATTTTCTAAAGACAAGAGGAAGAACAAGGATATTGAGTTTAGAATCACATTAAAGAGAATAAAGAAAATCTTCACTGAGAAAAATTCCTGTCCTGACCGTAATGCCCTTTAAAACCTATAGTCATCATTCCTTTTTAAGTAGCAATTAGTACTAGAGAATGTCAATAAAAATAATTGAATCTTGTACTAAATAATGCACCACTTATTATGGTTTTGTTACAATGAGCCAATTCAGTAATTGGTGTTGTTCCTAAGGTAGTTTTGTTCTGACAAATTAGGTTAATGGGCATTTCAGTTAATAACCTAGTAAGCTTTCCTGCCAGCAGGTGAGATAAACATGGGAAATCAATTCCCAGGCTCTCAGCTTTCTTGGACCAGAAAGTGAATCATGTAGATAGTTCTCATCATTCTTTCCCCCTCCTGTCCAGTTGTGGCCAAACAGTTCCGGAGGGAGTTAACTGTAAGCAGTGGGCCAGAGGGGGACTAGAGGAGTGACTAACAAGGCAGACAGGCTATCAATGATGGAAGTCTGGAAAAGGAGTTTTCTTCAGTAGCCTGATGCATGATGGTGGTTCAGTGCTGTTGGCCTGCTGGTCTAGAATACGTCTGTAGCTGGATTCCATAACATGATTTATTTCCACTCCAGGGCATCCTGTTCCTTCACAACTCTTTAGAGGAGGTAAATGGTACCCTAGTGGAGTACCAGAGACAGAATGATCTTAAACTCAAGGTGACAAATGAGACAGTCAGTCATCTTACGCAGAGAGTCAACTTGATCGAAAAAGATCTGGTTGCTATGAGCAAGGTAGAAAGGCAAGCAAACCTGTCTTTCAGCCTGGTAAGCCTTTTCAGATCTTTTGTGAATGTTATGTGCTACGGTGTGTTTTTGTCTCATTCATTCCACAGTCCTTCATACTTCAGAGGCTAGACATTTGTGTTTTGCTTAATCCTTGTTTCCTTTAGTCCTTATGCTAGCTCTATGTAGTGTGTGTGGCACAGAGCACTGTTTCCTGGTTTGAAAAAGGAGGTGGAAAGACATTCATTCACTTGCCAAGCCTGGCCCCAGTGACTACCAGGTTATGACAGGCATCTTACTATGTTTCCAGGGACCCATCTGGTGGAAAAGATGTGGCACGTATTTCCAAGTGAGATCTTTTTGTCGTCGTATACTGCCAAGGTCCTGATGTGTATGCTCCACACTGGAGCTTTGTCCCCAGCCCTCTGAGCTTTTCATTATTAAAGTTGTCAGGGCTAGAATCATTGACAGTAACAATAACTGAGGAACTGGTTGCCCTTTTCTTAAGCCTAACTTGGTTTTTATAGTCACTGTCCTCCTACTCATTAGGGGGACCTTTTCCCTCTAGAGCCAGGAAAGTGAAGTTGGAGTCAAAGCAGCTCTTTGGTTCTAGGGAGTCAGTGAGTGCTCCCTTCATTCTGTGTTGGCCATACCAAAGCCCCAGGTGCTGGTGCACCACCTGGTGGTTTGCCATGTCAGGTTATCATGAATAAAATATTTTTTGTTTTTTTTGGTTTAGTTTGAATTTATTTGTTTTGTCGTTACCTTTTCCATACACACTGTGTATGTGATTCATATGTGTTATATTTTTTTTGATAGCTACAAGTCCCACCTTCAAAGATGCCAAACACCAAAGACACAGACACAAATAAAAATGAAAATCAAGTACAGGAAAGAAATTGAGCTCTAAATTCATGTAGCCACCACTGTTGGAAGTAAGACCCCAGTGATGTGGAACTCTGGTACATAGGAAGCAGTATTTGAACTGACTCTGCCGCCATGGGCCTTGGCAAGTTGCCTGGACTTGCTTTGAGGGAGAAGTAAGAAGGCCTGCTTCCCTCCCATTTGACGGGGGTGTGTAATTTACTGCAAAGCTGTGAAGATTAAAGGAGCCTTATTTTTAAAAGCCCTTTTGACCTCAGCTAAACTTAAGTAGAGGCCAAGAATTTGGGTGTGATTGGATATATACAATATCTTAAAGGTTTTCAAAATTGATTGTGAAAAGTTACAATCCTCACACTTCCACATGCCTTTCCTCATTTTATTTTATACCAGAAGAGGAAATCATTAATCATATCCATCTGTCCTACAGTCTTCCGACAACATTATACAGCCTAAGTTCTCAGGAAAAATTCAAATGTTCTCTTGTGTTTTATACTTCATAGATTTAATGTTTGTGAGTAAAACATATAGAATCACCAATTTGACCTTCCATCTCTGTGACTTCTCTCCCTCTCAGACTCATATTGGTACTTTTGGTGAAACTGTTCTGGATTGGACCAGTTTGTTCCACCGTGCTAGTTGTTTAAGTTTTAAGTTTGCTTTTAATCTTCTCTTTTCTTCTTTACTCTTTAGATAGGTAATAGAACTGCCTTTCTGAAAAGAGAGTCTTCGTATCAGGTGACCAACAGAACAAACACAATAACAAACCAAAACACCAAGGTAAATAACAAGAAGAGTATTCTAAAATAAAAGATGCCTTGGCATTTTTGCATTAATGGGCTGACTGCCTGTTCCTCTAAAGGAGCACTTTGGTCTTATTTGTTGAAACCTTAAGACAAAGGAATGAATGAATTAGCATTTTAATTAGCAAATAAATAATTTATTAGGCACATCACCTTTGCAAGGCACTTTGGTAGGACTGGTATAAACACAGTGAGCATGATATACCTGGCTTCTGTTTTGACAGTGTTTAAAGTTGTCAATCAGAAAATCAGTAACATAATTGAGCAGATAATTACTCATGAGAATGATGAGTCCCACAAGAAAATTGTGGGGTATTAGGGTATTAACAGTGAACAGAAAGACTTTCCTGGAGAAGTGACTTTAAGCCAAGACTTTAAGTTGCCTATACTTTAATGAGGGCAAGAAGGTCATAGAATCTTAAAAAAAGAGATACATAGCTAGGACCAGAGAAATAATACAGGGGTTATGGCATTTGCCTTGCACGCTGCCAACCACTTTGATCTTCAGTGCTGCTGGGTATGAGACAGGTGTGGATGATAAAGAATATATGTATAACCTAGATATTATCCTTTTAGATGGTATCCTCAGTACATTTTATTTATATCTCAACCAGTTCCCTTTACTTTGTACTTTCCCTTTTTTTTGTCCCAGACATAAATCTATCTGTATTGTGTTCTGATAATCTAGGAAAGTTTGCTGCATCTTTGTAATTCAGGGGTTTACTAAAATGACCTGAGCTTAGCTAAAGAAAAAGCCAGAAAGATAAGTGAGTGTCCAAAAAACACCATCCCAGTTGCATTTATGTCAGATTCAGAGGAAATGAACTTGGACTAGAACCATAGTGCAGTTTTTATTGCAGTGCTTTCAACTGTTCTTTTTTTCTCCTGTCTCGGTTTTATATGGGTTTAGAACTTGATTTTACTTAACTTAAATCTCTGTATTAGCTACCTGAATAAACCAAGAGTGATGATCTTCTACTCAGTTACTAGTCAGGTAGAAATAAAGATGGGAAAGAATGAAATACATATTGAATAAAAGAATAGTCTACTGAAACAGTCATGACCTTTCAAAGTAAACTAAGCATTAGAAACTATCCTCATATGAGCTGAAGAGAGGTTATTGGATTGAGTGTCCGTGCTCTAGGTTCTATCCCTTGCATTTCATGGTCACCCATCTTGTCCTACATTATGTATTATCCCCCACAGCAGTTCAGAGCCAGTCATAAAAGGGGTCCACCCCCCTTAAGAAAGACCTTAAGGGGCCGGAGTGGTGGCGAAGGTGTAGGTCATAGGGCATTTGCATGGCATGCGCTAACCTAGGACTGACCTCTGTTCGATCCCCAGAGTCCCATATGGTCCCCCAAGCCAGGGGAGATTTTTGAGTTCATAGCCAGGAATAAACACCAGGTGTGGCCCAAAACAAAAAAGACCTTTGTAGTAAAAATTAGGCCTTATAATTGGCTTGGAAGGTGGATGGAGGCCTCTGTCTTTAGGCTCTGAATCATGTGGCTCCACAACCCTCATTAACCGTCAGATCTGGAGATTCATAAGAGCGGCGGGTAGAAATCTCACTCACATGCAGGCTTCAGAAAGTAACAGCTTCATTCATCCTAGCCACTACACGTGTGGCATACATCATAACCTTTTAAGCAGCTAGCCCTGCATATTAACTTCTCTTAGCCATCTTTCCTCTGACCTTCAATTTAGAAGAACTCCAATCCGGCAAAAGCCAAAGACAAAAGAGATCCTCTCCTCTGGGTCAGAGCCCTTAACTACCTTTCCCAGACCCCACCCAGGAAATGGGCAGGGTCTGCAGGTAAAGTTATAGGTCCTTTCCGGTTCCCAAGAACCCGCCCATAAATGGGCGGATCCCAGGTACTCCGGGGTGGAGCTACAGACCTTAATCAGCTATTAATGTCTGGATGGAGCTATAACACATTCTCCCCCTACACCAACACACACTCCTCCAAGGGAGGCTAGGGTGGAGAGTTGGTAGCAATTTGAACAGGCAATTGAAGCAGCAATCTGACGGAACAGTTTCTAATCCTGACGATGGCTTTTTTCACTGATTTTGACAGACCTTTGGCTGTATCTTTTTGGACTGCTTATTCTTTACTTTGTTTACCTATTCCTATTACATAGCCCTCAATTTGACCATACCCTGGTCCCAAACTCAGCTGTCTCTCCTTCTCTTTCTCTCTCCCGGCCTATCCGTTTGTTATAGACCTCTGGCCTCTATTAAAAAAGTATCTTATCAGAGTCCTGCCTGCTTGGCCTTCAACAGACTAATGGCTCCCATAGATACTGCACTTCAGGTACTACCAGGAGTGACCCTCAAGCTCATTGCTGGGAGTAGCCCCTTTACAGGGGCTCAGTGTGGTCTAACAACCAAAAATATGAAATAATAAACTGCCCTCAAACCTCATAAACAAAACTTCTCTCTCTCTTTTTTTTTTTAATTTAGTATGTTAAGCCAGAGAAATAGTTCAGCAGGGTTCAGTCCCTGACACTGCACAGTTTCCCAGGCATCATCAGGAGTGACAATATAGCTCAGAACTGAGAGTAGTCCCTGAATACCAGCAGGTGTTCCCCTTGTCCCCAAGAATAAAAAAAACAGCTGGACTGGAGAGAGAGCACAGCAGTGGGGCGTTTGCTTAGCATAAGGCCAATCCAGGATGGACCTAGGTTCAATTCCCGGTCCCCCAAGCCTTCTAGGAGTAATACTTTCAGAAAAAGAATAAAAACAGCCACCCAAAATTTAATTAATTTTTATGCAAATTTAGATCATTCTGTGAATAAAGCCAGGAATAGGGAAAAGATGTTTTAAAACTTACTGTAGGAGCCAAAGAGATAACACAGCAATAGTGCATTTGCCTTGCACACAGCTGACCCAGGACAGAAGGTGGTTCAAATCCCAGCATCCCACATGTTCCCCCAGTTCTGCCAGGATTAACTCTTGAGTGCCGCCAGATTTGACCCCAAAACAAACCAACAAACAAAAGATAATGTAAAAAGTAGACTAAAAAATCTGATGATTACCAGAGTTAAGGGGACAGGAGTGGGAGGAATTGGTAGGTAAATCACCCCACCCCAGCAGTGTGAGGACTCTGAACTTTGATGGTACATACAGGAGGCTTATACATATATGGAAGTGTAGAGCTGCACTTCTGTATTGCAAACCAATGGTAAATAAAATTTGTTTTTATATATATGTAAGACATTTTTGGGTTTTTTAATGTAAGAATTTTAGGGATTTTACATCACATTTTCATATTCCTAACAGTTCTTGCCACCAGTTGAATTATCACAGTAGGGCCAGAGAAGGAATATTAGAGGAATGCTTGTAGTTTGGTCGCCTTTTTGTTTGTTTCTTTTTAAGAGCATAACACTCTGCCTAAAGTGATGTACTCATGAGGTAAAGTAAGATATTCAGGAAAATTAGTATGAAATAGTTTGTTTCTTGAAAGCAATATCCCACTCATTTAGGAAATGGGTGTTACATAGGCACCTGAGCAAGGCTACATTTCCTTTACTGCTGACACATGCATGCCTTTCCCCATCAGCCAGATGCTTATAGAAAATCAGAATGTCTGCCACATAATGTTCCCTTAATGTCTACCCTCAAATCCACCTAGGCCCTCATCAACACTGAGTGCAAAGATCTCTCTACTATTTGTTGATTCGTTCCTTCATTGCCTGGATAAGGGAGCCTACTGGGGGTCAAGCACTACATGCTAAATGGATTCTGGGAGAATAGCCAAAAATCAGCTGTGGTCTTACACCTTCTATCATCTTTGTTTTGGACAGAAAGAAGACATTTCTGATTCTCAGGTATCCAAGCTAAAAGAAAAATTGCAGTTGATCAGTGCTCTCACAAACCAACCTGAGAGCAACAGGCCTCCAGAGACCATCAGTACAGGTGAGAGCAAGGCTGGCTCCTAAATATTTCACACAGATTGGGCATCGTGCCACCATAGGAGTGAGGAAAGGTGTTCCGGCAGGACTGATGGAACGGCGTGAATGACGCCTGAGTGCACCGAGGTGAAGCTGATACACTTTGCTTTCATTTAGAAAAAACCCATTTTGTACGTGATTTGTACTCCAGTCTATTAAGGGGAGAATGGGTAATGTTTAGCTGGAAATAGACTTCTCCATGCTGTCTGCATCCAATTATAGGCAAAAATGTTTCTGTCGTAGAGTATATTAAACCATTTAAATGTTGTTTACCGGAATCTTTCATTTCTGTAAGTGCATAAAATTTACTTAATAAATATTAGTGCTTTTGAAAAACTATTAACACAATGACGGAATTATTGCTTGGAAGGGCCCTTTTTTCGATAAGCTACACTTCATCACTACTGGTACTTGCATCAGCCTCCTGGTTTAAGCTCGGGAGGATTTAGCCAGGTCCTGGATCATGTTGACTTAACCTCTGCTCCCCAACCCATATGTATTTTTTGGGGGAAAGGCAGTACAACCTGACAATCTCTTTTGAGTGAGTGAGGTAGACTTCATGGGGAGAGGTGTAGCTCACATTGTATCCCTTCATTATAAGGCACTTCACAGCTTTCATTGGTCCAGGGGTACATTTCTCCATCATGACTACCAGGAAGACAGCTATTCAGTGCTGTTCTCATTTGCACTGTAATTGGGGGTAGGATGGAGTAGGAAAAAAGGGGCATGCAGTTTTTGCCACACCCAGCAGCTTCAGGATTTACTCCTCACTGTGCTCAGGCATCACTCCTGACTGAATAGAACCATATATGATGCTGGGGATTGAACTGGGCAGGGCAACCACTTGCAAATCAAGCACCTTAGCCTCTATTCCAGGGGTAGCGAACAGGATTTTTACCCTCACTCAAAATGGCAAAATGCAATATGTGTTTAATATATTATTGTTAGGGGCCCAGGAGATAGCATGGAGGTAAGGTGTTTGCCTTTCATGCAAAAGGTCATCGGTTCGAATCCCGGTGCCCCATATGGTCCTCCGTGCCTGCCAGGAGCAATTTCTGAGCATGGAGCCAGGAGTAGCCCCTGAGCACTGCTGGGTGTGACCCAAAAACCAAAAAAAAAAATATATATATATATATAATATAATTATTGTTAAAATAATATGCTTTTGTGTATTTGTTTTGGCAGATCACTGCATGGTGTGGCTCTCTGATTCTCACCGTTTAAAATTTTGGCTCTTTGTGCTGAACTTGTTCGCCACCCCTACTCTATTCTATCTTACTGACTCTGTAACTTAAATTCTTGGTATTAAAAAGTATACAGTGGGGTTGGAGTAATAATACAGGAGGTAGGGCATATGTATGTACCTGACCCAAGTTTGATCCCCAGTATCCTATATGGTTCCTGAGAGTAGATCCAGGAGAATCTCCTAAACAAAAAAGTAAAGTAAAATATGTATACTCTTAACTTTTCTGTAAACTCTTCCAATGTGATCAGCTTCAAATCCTAATGTTATATAATACTAGATAATCTTCAACAAGAGATTTTTCAGTCCAAATGTTGAATGTCATAAATTACTATTCTACATAGCATTCATCTCTTTGACAATAGAATACTGTTGGCCTGAAAAAATGATTTTGAATGCTGACTTAATTTGGTGTCAGACTTGATAATACTGAAATGTTATGTGTTTGTTACAGTTAAAGTACAGAGTTCCACATCAAAGCCGTCAACATTACCAAAATTTTCACAGTCTCTTGGAGACCAAACTAGAAACACTGCACAACTAAGACCCATCTCCCTACCAGGAATTTCTAACATTGAAGGTAAAAAATATTTTATACCATAGACTAATAGAAATATTTTTTTGGTTTTTTTGGTTTTTTTTTTTTGGTTTTTGGGTCACACCCGGCAGTGCTCAGGGGTTACTCCTGGCTCCATGCTCAGAAATTGCTCCTGGCAGGCATGGGAACCATATGGGGCACCGGGATTCGAACCGATGACCTTTTGCATGAAAGGCAAACGCCTTACCTCCATGCTATCTCCCGGGCCCCGGAATAATAGAAATATTTAAAAAAAAAAAGAATAATAGAAATATTCAAACTTAAAACTTTAAAATATTATTTACCTTGTAAGAGAAAGAAATATCTCTTAACATTTATGTGCTGTAACATTTATTGTATTGTATTCCTTTGGGTCAGAAACTTGTTATGCATTATATCTTATAGTCCTGATAATATAGATATTAAATTATATCCATTTTACTGAGAGGGAAACAGCCTAAGTACACATATCAACTCAGGAATAACTTTTTTGGGGTGGGTGGGGGTTTGGATTTTGGGCCACACCCAGTGACGCTCAGGGTTTACTCCTGGCTATGTGCTCAGAAATCATGCTTGGCTTTGGGGGACTATATGGGATGCCAGGGATTGAACCCAGGTCCATCCTGGGTCAGCCGAGTACAAGACAAACTACCTACCGCTGCCCTATCGCTCCAGCCCCAGGAATAACATTTTTTTAAATTAAGCTCAAACATTCATTTATATAATTCACTAGAAGGACATTGGGAAAAGAATGGGAAAAAAAATTACTATTAACATGGGCCTCTTGCTTTCAAATCCTGCCTTTCATCCTGTTGAGCATCTCTCTGATCTTTTGGGAAGGGGGATTGGAGGGTTTTGTTTTTGTTTTTTGTTTTGGAGCCACAGCCGACGGAGGTTACACCTGGCTCTGCACTCAGTAATCACTCCTGGCAGTGCTTGGGTCCATATAGAATGCCAGTGATTGTCTGCATGCAAGACAAGCACCCTACCCACTGTACTGTCTCTCTGGCCCGTCCCCTCTTTTCTTTATTTTGTTTTGTTTTGAGCCCCATCAAGCAATACTTAAACTATTTCTGAGTCAATACTTGGGGTCATTTCCAACAGTGCTTTAGGAATTATGCTACCCATAGATTAAACCCTGCCTCTTACCTGGAGAGTATATTCTCAACTCTTTGATGTACTAGGATCCTAAACTTTTGCCTTTTTGAAATAAAACTTTAAAAATAGTTTTCTTTGAGTTTTAAATTTCGCTTTAAGTTCAGTTAAGTTATTTATTTTTTGATATTATTAACTAAACTTAGCTTTATATAGAAAGACTTAAGCTTTCGTAATTTCCTTTCAACAGATCTTCAGGATTTGTTCCACAAGATTGGCCTGGACATAGATGGGAAGCTGACCTACCAAGAAATCTCGAACTCCTTGGATTCTGCTGTGCCAGAATCAGATGACTTCAAAAAATTTGATTCTGATGGAGATGGGAGATATTCACTCCTGGAGCTAAGAGCAGCATTAGGCATCTAGCGTCAGTGGCATATTTTAGATGTGGATCAGTATCCTGGACTACCTAAAAATCTCCACACCTCCCAAACACAGCCCTGTTTACCCATCAACCATCTAGCCCTCCAGACTACTGTAGCAGACACAGAAATACCTTTTAACCTGTTTGAAAAAAGCTATATAAAAGTTATTTTTTTAAAGAAAGAGTACTTAAGATATTCAGGAATCTATGATTTTTTTTTGAAATTACTAAGATCTTAATTTTAAAATCTATCAGAAAAAGGTTGCCCCAGTTTTATTCTTTTTTTTTAATTAGAGGGGAGGAGACTATCTTTTAAAAATGATAAATGTATATAAGAGAGAATAAGCCACCTTTTATATTTCACATAAATTTGCCTTAAATTAGCTGCACTTTATACAGACTCAGAAAATGTCTTTTCTTTAAAAGATAGACCCTTTCTGTTTGTAAATATTTAAAATGAAAAAATTGTTCATATTTTCCAGGAATTAAGAGGTTGTTCTGAAGCATAGAAGAACAGAGGACATATTAAAAAGTTTACTAATCCTGTCTGGCAGCAGCTGCAGCTTTGTCTGTCTCCTCTGTGCAGCCACGGTTTATTTAGCTTGATGGCGGGAAGTGGGTATATAGAGAGTAGATGCGGGGAGCAGTGCTGCCTTAAGGCTCAGGAAAATGAGGTTCTGGCACTTTGTTCTTTTCCTCTCACCTAGCCCCAACCCTGAGCCAGAGAATTCTTATTGAAAGCTTTTCTCATTTTCACTTCTAGCTCAGAATTGATGAGCATAAAATACTATTTTGTGAAAAACTATGTTTCCCTCCCAAAGTCAAGCAGATCATCTTCTCCTTCCATACCTCTGCCATTCTGAAGGCTGCAGCGAGAAAGCCACACACCTACTGGGAAACTGGCAGGAGTAAAGAAAGCCTCAGCCAGGGCCTTGGTACAAAGCAGCTGACTTCTAGTGGGAAAGGCCTGTGGCTTCCTGCCTCTTCACTTCTCTGGTGGTCTTGAGTCAGACTTAATCTCCCACAGGTCACCACATTAAAGAGAGGGGAACTTTTCTTTTTTTTTAATTGAACCTGGGTCAACCACATGCGAGGCAAAAACCCTTCCTGCTCTATTATTACTTGGTCCCCTGAACAATTTACCTTTTTTTTTCTTTTTGGTTTTTTGGGCCATACCCATTGATGCTCAGGGGTTACTTCTGGCTATGTGCCCAGAAATTGCCCCTGGTTTGGGGGACGCTGAGGATCAAACCCAGGTCTATCCTGGGTTATCCGCAAGCAAGTCATACTCCCTACTGCTGTGCTATCACTCGAGCCCCTGAACTGCTTCTTTTTTTCTAATATATATAAAATATTTATTTAAGCACCATGATTACAAGCATGATTGTAGATGGGTTTCAGTCATAAACAGAATACCTCCTCCCTTCACCAGTGCAACATTCTCACCAATAACCCCCCCCCCCATATTTGAGACAGGCATTCTATTTTCATTCTTTAACATTGTCATGCTAGTTGTTAGTGTAGTTATTTCCCTGACAGCATTCACCACTCTTTGTGATGAGTTTCCAATTGTGAGCCAGTTTTTCCGACCCTTTGAGCTCTTAGCTCTATTGTCTCTGGGCCTTATTACAATAATGTCTTTAATTGTTCTTAAAACGCATAGATGGGTGAGACTATTCTGTGTCTGTCTCTCTCCCTCTGACTTATTTCACTCAGTATAATAGATTCCATGTACTTCCACATATAGGAAAATGTCATGACTTTATCTCTCTTGACAACTGCATAATATTCCATTGTGTATATGTACCACAGTTTCTTTAGTCATTCATCTGTTGAAGGGCATCTTGGTTGTTTCCAGAGTCTGGCTATTGTAAATAGTGCTGCAATGAATTTAGGTGTGAGGAAAGGTTTTTGCATTGTGTTTTTGTGTTCCTAGGGTATATCCCTAGGAGTGGTATAGCTGGATCATATTTCCAGTTTTTTGAGGAATCTCCATATTGTTTTCCATAAGGGCTGGACTATTCCCACCAGCAGTCAATAAAGAGTTCCTTTCTGTCCACATCCTCACCAGCCCTGATTGTTCTTGTTCTTTGTGATATATTCTCTGTGGTATGAGATGGTACCTCGTTGTTTTGATTTGCATCTCCCTGATGATTAGTGATGTGGAGCATTTTTTCATGTGTCTTTCAGCCATTTGTATTTCTTTGAGGAAGTGTCTGTTCATTTCTTCTCCCAATTTTTTGGTGGGGTTATATGTTTTTTTCTTATTAAGTTCTGTCTGTATTTTTTATATTAGCCCCTTGTCTGATGGGTATTTAGTGAATAGTTTCTCCCATTCTGTGTGTGACTTTTGTTTCCTAGGCACTGTTTCCTTTGAGGTGCAGAAGTTTCTCAGCTTAATGTAGTCCCATCTGTTTACCTCTGCTTCCCCTTTTTTGGAGAGTGCTGTTTCTTCCTTGAACATGCCTTTAGTCTCAATGTCAGGGTATTTTACCTACGTGTTGTTCTGTATACCTTATGGTTTCAGGTCTGATATCAAGGTCTTTAATCCATTTGGATTTGATCTTTGTGCCTGTTGTTAGATGGGGGTCTTAGTTCACTTTTTTGCAAGTGGCT
Source organism: Crocidura indochinensis (assembly GCA_004027635.1). NCBI lineage: Eukaryota > Metazoa > Chordata > Mammalia > Eulipotyphla > Soricidae > Crocidura > Crocidura indochinensis. Next base: position 10,321 of record PVKC010003565.1, on the reverse strand, counting down.
AACTAGTTGTGCCAATACTACTTGTTGAAGAGGCTTTTCTTGCTCCATTTTGGATTTCTTGCCCCTTTATCAAAGATTAGTTGATTGTATGTCTGGGGAACATTCTCTGAATACTTAAATCTATTTCACTGACCTTGGGGAAAGGAATATGGGAGAAATTACTTTCCCCAATTTTGTTTTTTGTTTTTGGGCCATACCCGGTGACGCTCAGGGGTTACTCTTGGCTATTCGCTCAGAAGTCGCTCCTGGCAGGCACGGGGGACCATATGGGGAACCGGGGGATCGAACCGAGGTCCGTCCTAGGTTAGTGCAGGCACCTTACCTCCAGCGCCACCACCCGGCCCCCACTTTCCCCAATTTTAAACTATTACAAAGCAATAGTTATCAAAACAGCATGGTATTGGAAAAAAGACAGATCCTCAGATCTGTGAGGGGAACTTCCTAAACACACCAAAACCTGAGTTAGCTAATGCTGTGACTTACCTCAACCTTGCCCTCTAATATTTTTGTTCTGAATGCAGGACTGAAATCATGTCATAGCTTGGACTCTCCAAGAGCTTTAGGATAGCTAATGAGAGCTAATGTCTCTCCTGTTGACTTAGGACACTCCTTGAGATTTTATCTGAGGGCTAACCAAAAATCTAATGTGTTTCTCTATAGACTGACTAGAACCAAGAAGATTGTGAAATGTATCACATGAAATCACATTAGATTTCCCTAACAGTTGTCAGCTCTCAGGATCTGGAGACATTTTGCCCAGAAGATGCCGAAAGGAATAGGGGCTTTGTCTGATGATGACAAGTGTTAAATCTCATATAAGCAGCTATAATGCTTCCTCCTTCCAAAAGCTACTCACGGGCTTTGGCTGAGAGTTGTCAGACCTCCACTCTAGTTAGAAGCAAGACTAGAAGAAACTATGGCAGCTTTTGTGGCACACCCTTCAGTAGAGCTCATTTCCATGTTCATATTGGCCAAGTTGCTGTTTGTCTGCCAAGCATGAGGACTATTTTTGATATGTTTATTTTTTTTTTTACTTAATTTGACTGTTGTTGGATTGCTTTCATTAAAAAAAAAATAATAGTAAAGTTTAAAGCAGGATAAAATCTTTCCTGATGATCTGTCTCCTTACCATATTATATTTTGTTTCTAATACTTCTCTCTCATAAGAACATTTCACTTACCCACTGGAAATATTTCACTTTCTTGAAAAGATTATAGTCCAGGGGCTGGAGCAATAGTACAGAGGAGTAGAGCACTTGCCTTGCATGCAGCCAACCTGAGTTTCATCCCTGCCATCCCATATGGTTCCCTGAGCCCCACCAGGAGAGATCCCTGAGCACAGAACCAGGGTTAAGCCCTCAGCCCTGCTGGGTGAAACCAAAAAAAGTATAGTACAAAGTTCGACTGGCACTTTAGGTAACTTGAAGATGACTTGTACTCTTCTGGCTGCCTTTCATTTCCCTTCAAAACCTCCCCCTCCCCATTTTAATATATATGCCCTTACAGATTTTGTAACAACCAAATAAAATTCTAGCAATAAATTGAATTATACTGCTCTATTTGTATATATTGTACCATAGATAGTTTGACTGTACCTGGAAGGTATTTTTTTGGAGAACTGATTTATATGAAATATACTTGAGGGTAATGTAGCTTGTCCTTTTTAGTTTCAAATTCTTATTCATAGGCAGGTACTTTGAGAACACCTTAACTCTTTGTTGTGTGTGCTTTTCTTTCATGTCAGTTCACAATACATGGAGAAGTCAGTTCTGTTTTTTTTTGTTTTGTTTTGTTTTGGTTTTTGAGTCACACCCGGCAGTGCTCAGGGGTTACTCCTGGCTCCATGCTCAGAAATTGCTCCTGGCAGGCACGGGGGACCATATGGGGCACCGGGATTCGAACCGATGATCTTTTGCATGAGAGGCAAACGCCTTACCTCCATGCTATCTCCCGGGCCCCGTCAGTTCTGTCTTTTAATGTGTCCTTCATTCTTCCCACCTCAAGTTTATCTGACTGGCATCATCCTTGATGCTGTTAGACACCAGTGTTCTCTCCCGCTGCCCAGTTTGGCAAAGGTGTGCATGCCATGCTCTCAGGCCTGTAACTACCCTTGTGCTGCCTTAGAAAGTGTCTTGTCCCTGGCAGAACTGGCATGTTTCGGCGAGCTGAGCAGACTCTCTGGCTTCAGAAGAGAGTTCTAAATGCCTGTTATTCAGTGAAGTGGCCTATATCAGCAAGCTGTCTTAGGCAACATGTGACTTGGGCCAAACTGTCCCCGAATTTCATCTGCTCCCTGAGCTGAGAGAACATGGGGTCATGGTGGTGAGTTTTTGGATTTTTCACTCTGGCAAGCTTCTACTGCTGCTCTCCTGAGGTACCCAGAGCACTGTTCCTATGTCTTTTACCTGTGATACTTGGTATCACAAATCTGAGTGGTAACAAGCAGGAAGAAAAGTAGCAAAAAGCTAACAGAGACCTGTAGAGGCATCTGAAGGGCATGTAGGACTGTCTACCGCTTAGCTGTGGGGGGGAGGGGATCCCCACTGTGCTACTCTACCACCCAGGTTTCCTTTCTATGGCATTTCTGCATTTTACCGCCACTGGACAGAACCCCCACCCCGCTGGCCTTGCTGGTCACAGTTGAAGATTCTGACTGTGATGGGCTCATGCACATAATGGCCTGCTCTTGACTTGCTTTTAGTGAGTGACAGCTTTGTTTGCTCCACACCTCATTGGCTTGCTTCCCAACACCAGCTAGATATGGGCCCTTCATTCATATCCAAACCAGAACACATTGGGATATTTCTGAGACTTGATCGAGTGTGTCTTGTTTATTATATGAGCCTCACCTACCTTACTTTCTGTATTAAATGTAAATCTGCTTGGGTAGAGCTATTTTGGTTATATATATACAATTTTGGTTCTGTTTGGGGAGTAAATTCATGATTAGAGTATTGCTTATTTCATATCAGTAATACAACCATTTTAATTGATTAAAATAAAGCATTTTCTTTTTCTCCTACTGTGTATGACTTAAAGACCCTCAACCCTGATGTTTTATGTTTTGAATTCATTTTTGCTTTAATTTTTTGTTTGTTTGTTTTTGGTTTTGGTTTTTGGGCCACATCCAGTGACGCTCAGGGGTTCCTCCTGGCTATGTGCTCAGAAGTCACTCCTGGCTTGGGGGACCATATGGGAAACTGGGAGATCGAACCGTGGTCCGTCCTAGGCTAGCACAGGCAAGGCAGGCACCTTAACACCAGCGCCACCGCCGGCCTCTTTTTCGACTTTAATTTTTTTATTTTTTTTTGGGGGCCACACCCAGCAGTGCTCAGGGGTTACTCCTAGCTCTGCGCTCAGAAATTGCTCCTGGCAGGCTCTGGGGACCATATAGAATGCTGGGAATCAAATCCGGTTCCATCCCGGGTCGGCCGTGTGCAAGGCATACAGGTATGAACACCCTGCACATACCCGTGTTTGCCAGGTATTTTGTCATAAGATGTTAATCAGGGAAGAGGAACCATAGTAAATGTAAAAATATCATGATCTTGATGCCAGTCTTAACAAATTTGAGGACTGAGACGGCATCATAAATATAATATTGCAGGAGGGCCAGAGTGACAGTACAGCAGGTCAAGGGTGCTTGTCTTGCATGCAGCTGACCAGGTTCAATTTCCAGCATTCCATATGATCCTCTGAGCCCTTCCAGGAGTAATTCCTGAGTACAGAGTCAGGAGTAACCCCTAAGCATTACCAATTGTGACACATGCAACACACACAATACCAGTTGATGTACAAACTTCGTATTCAAAAGTCCAGTATTTGGATCTCTACAACTGGACCAACACTGCCATATGTAACCCTCAGGAACAGCCCTTGAGCACTGCTAGGTGTGTGTTCCCTAAAAGGATTATTGGGTCAGAGACATCAGTACACAGGAAAGACTCTTGCACATGACTGACTCCTTGTGATGTTCATATAACATGTTTTACCTGTGATGCGGCCTCTAAGAATTGCTGTCACTTGGGGCTGGGAAATAGAAGAGTGTCTAGGATGCACACAGTCCAGGTTTAATTCCTAGTACCACATATCCCTCCAAGGACCTCTATGCAATCCAGGAGACCCCAGTATAGCCAGGGTGGCCCTGGTACCACAGGGCCCAAGCAGCATCATATCCACTACCTTTGCATAGAACTGCTGGCTCTGTTATCCAAGAATCACCAGTGTAACATAACCCCTGTGCCTTTTGAGCACCACTTGGAAGATGTCTCCCTCTTAATATGCCCAGAAAATAAGGAATAATGCTCTTACAAAGAGCCATTGCCCAGAAAATAAGGAATAATGCTCTTACAAAGAGCCATTGCTGGGCTCGGAGAGATAGGACATCGGTGTTTGCCTTGCAAGCAGCAGCCGATCCAGAACCTAAGGTGGTTGGTTCAAATCCCGGTGTCCCATATGCCCCCCCCCCCCCGTGCCTGCCAGGAGCTATTTCTGAGCAGACAACCAGGAGTAACCCCTGAGCACCACCGGGAGTGGCCCAAAAAACAAAAGACAAACAAGCAAAAAAAAAAGAGCCATTGCTCTTTGTAATAAGGACTAATGCATGCACTTACAAAGCTAATGCACTTACAAGAGCCATTGCTCTGGAGGCAGCTGTACCTGACAACTTACAGAAAGCACCCTGGGACCGTGCTCATATTCATAAATACCCAATAAAGGGACATTGGACCACAACAAGAACTCATTCAGGGAGTCTGCACAGGTGACCCTCCGGTTCCCATTTGTCTTGGAAACTGACTGGCACCCTGGTCAGCAAAGTGCCCCCCAAATGAGAAGGGTTGCTCCCCTGACAACAAATGAAGCACAAAGGCGCCTTGTTTGCTTTAAATTTTAATGTGACAGGGGGGCCTTGACCTCTGCCAATTTTAGCTCCCCAAGGTAGCTCAATCTCCTCTTCCTTTTTCTCCACTTCCCACTGGTGAGAGGAGACTACACTTGTTTAGTAGCGGTCTTGGCATGAGCACAGCTGTCCTCCTGGGTCAGTGTGGGGAGTGAGTGGAAGCGCACGTTCCCTTCGGGATGAGTGGCTATTGGGTAAGATACTGCATGGTTCAGCATCGGAGGAAGGTTGCACAGGGAGAGGGCAGTGGGCACCTCCTGAAAGATGGGGAGCGGCACTGAGGAGGTGATGCTGGACTGAGACACTGGGGAACGGAGGGGCTGAGAGACCAGTTTCGAGGCAGGTCGCAGGGAGGCAGATGCCTGAGTGTTAGTGCAGCGGTCTTGGGCAGCATTGTCTCTGCTCTCGAGGATGTCCACCTGCCACACATCTGAATTGTGGGCCTCCGGCTCAGTGTTGTTGACCGTCGGGCGAGGGCTTTTGTGGATGGCCGTGTTCATGCCATACTGCCGTCGTTTGTTAATCCAGTACAGCAGCGGGCTGTAGCTGAACGTGGCGGTTTTCATGGCCTCCACCCACTTCCGAGCACGCAGTTCCCGCCGCAGGTTCTTCCTCCAGTGTAGAAAGAGAACGCAGATGCCGGTTACCACAGAACACAGCCCCAGGAATCCAAGGTACAGTGGGACCCACACTAAAGCAGTAAGGAAAAAATACAAATATGTAGGCAGGCTGGTAAACATCTCTAGCTTGGGGCTAAGTCATTTTTTCTTAACCCTCTCATCACTTCCATCCACTTAACCACTTTTTTCCTTCCTCCCCTCTTCATTAACTTGTCTTTTAATGCCCTTACCCAGTAAAGACAAACATCTCAGGGCCTGAGTAATAGTATACCTGAGTTCAATCCCTAGCTCCATATATGCTCCCCCAATTCCCAACAAGAATGATTGAGCACAGAGCCTGGAGTAAATTTTGAGCACCATTAGGTGTTGACCAACAAAACAGACAAAAAAAGAACAAAACAGAATCTCCAGGAATCCCTTTACAAATAAGAAAAGCTAAGCCAACAGAGTGTATGGCCCACCCCAGGCATAGGCAAGCTTCTGGTTTCCAGTCCTAGACCAATCCAACCCATTCCATTAAAAAACTATGCTTGGGGGGCCCGGGAGATAGCATGGAGGTAAGCTGTTTGCCTTTCATGCAAAAGGTCATCGGTTCGAATCCCGGTGCCCCATATGGTCCCCCGTGCCTGCCAGGAGCAATTTCTGAGCATGGAGCCAGGAGTAACCCCTGAGCACTGCCGGGTGTGACTCAAAAACCAAAAAAAAAAAAAAAAACTATGCTTGGAGTCAGGGTGCTTAGAGTATTTTCCTTGCATGTGACAGACCCAGGTTCTATCCCTGGCACCCTACAGTGATACCCCAAGTACCACCAGGAGTGATGTCTGACCACAGAGTCAGGAGTAAGCCCTGAGCACTACCAGGTGTAACCCAAAATTAAAAAAATAAAACCTCCTTCCTTGCCTTACATGTGGTGGACTTGGGCTCAATCCTCAGCACTCCAAAGGGTCCCCTAAGCCCCGCCAAAAATTTTAATAGGGAATAAGAGACAAGACTTATCAAAGAAGTATAAAATTACCAGAAGATAGAACACTAACCCCCCAATTTCCCACCACAGTTTTAACCCTTCAGCAATGATGGTCCTGGAGTGCCCCCAGCCATAGTAGTCATGGTGCCTCCCCTCTAGTTGGACAGAGAAATGTCTCTGCATTCACAGAATCTTCCATTTTCTAGAGAAATCATATCCTAACAGCTTAATACTCCTCCCCTCTGACAACTGTGCAAAGGGCTTCCCTCCTATGCTGGACCCCAAGCCTATGGTCACAAAGCACAGTGTCAGGGACATTTACTACCGGGTAAGTTCAGGTCTTCCCCTGGAAACTCCATAAGGCCAAGCCTTGGTACCCAGCCGGCAGCTCTGGAGAGAAGGGCTCACCTACCCATCTGTCCTGCTATCCAGACTACATGGAATACTCAGGTCCCATTGTTCCCTCAAGACCAAGTCACTAGGTTCTGAGCATCATGCATTCCAGAGGACTGTTGACAAAGTCTTGGGTCAATGGTGAGGTTCCCATAGTTACTTGGCCTACTGCTCTTTTTTCAGGAAAAAAAATTTTTATTCAGGCACCCTTCTACTGTCTTAAACTTCCATGTTAAAGACAAAACATTTTGTTATTTTTTTCCTACCGCATGTTAGGATATAAACAACTTGAATTAATGTAAACAAAAAAATTTTGTAGAAATTCAAGATAAAAATAAAGTCATGGAATAAGAATATAAGGGGGGAGCCGGGCGGTGGCGCTGAAGGTAAGGTGCCTGCTGCCTTGCCTGCACTAGCTTAGGATGGACCACGGTTCGATCCCCCGGTTCCATATGGCCCCCCAAGCCAGGAGCGACTTCTGAGCGCATATCCAGGAGTAACCCCTGAGTGTCACTGGCTGTGGCCCAAAAACCAAAAAAAAAAAAAAAAAAGAAAATATAAGGGGATGGGGGCCAGAGAGATAGCACAGTGGTACGGCATTTGCTTTGCACATAGAAGGATGGTAGTTCAAATCCTGGCATCCCATATGGTCCCCCAAGCCTGCCAGGAGTGATTTTTGAGCTTAGAGCCAGGAGTAACCCCTGAGCGCCGCCAGGTGTGACACAAAAAAACAAACAAGCAAAGAACATAAGGGATGATAGGAGCTTAAATCAAGTCTCTGAGGTATTGACTTATAAACTGAATTTTGTCTTGTTTGGTGCCACACTCATTGATGCTCATGGTTTGCTCCTGACTTTGTACTCAGAAATCACTTCTGGTGGGCCGGGCGGTGGCGCTAAAGGTAAGGTACCTGCCTTGCCTTATGCTAACCTAGGTCGGACCGCGGTTCGATCCCCCAGTTCCCCATATGGTCCCCCGTGCCTGCCAAGAGCGACTTCTGAGCAAATAGCCAGGAGTAACCTCTGAGCGTCACTGGGTGTGACCCAAAAACCAAAAAAAAAAAAAAAAAAAAAAAGAAATCACTTCTGGCTGGCTCAGGAGACCTTTTGCGGGTACTGGATCAAACCTGGTGGGTCAGCTGCATGCATGATTTGAGCCTTATCCAATGTACTATCTAGCCCCGATGATTTATGAACTGAGCTCTAAATCATAACGAGGCAGCCACAGCCAATGCAAAAATCCCAAGGTAGGAACAGGCCAGGAGGTTTGAAGAATTTACCAGCCAGACCAGGGCCCAGAGCTGGTCTCCAGTAGTGTGGGTTACAGAGTTGAAGTGAGCAGATTTGAGGTTCTGTCCCTGACCCTGAGGGACACCATTCAGGAGGATCCAGTTGGACCAGTCTGAAAGGTCAGTGATTCAGTGCCTTCTCAGAGGACCTGCTCCAGACCACCTGTCCCTATGTCAGGGATGCTGAGCTATGCTTTCAGTCAGGTCAATGGTCCTGATTCTCCAGCTCACACCTGGCTTAGAACAGGGGAGAGGGAGAAAATGGTGGCACTGAGGAAAGTGGGATTAATGGGTGGGAGAGACTATCCCAGGGACCAATGGAGTACAGATACTCCTCGCTTAACAAGCTGTTTAGCGACTGCTCGCACTTACGATCATCTCTTCACCGTTATTTTATTTTATTTCAAATATCCTTTTCTATCTTGTACACTCTACAGTACAGTACTGTGGGTTTTGGTGCTTTAATGTACCTACTTTTTGTTTGTTTGCTTTTGGGCCACACCCGGTGACTCTCAGGGGTTACTCTTGGCTATTCGCTCAGAAGTCACTCCTGGCAGGCATGGGGGACCATATGGGGAACCGGGGGATCGAACTGTGGTCCGACCTAGGTTAGTGCAGGCAAGGCAGGCACCTTACCTCCAGCGCCACCGCCCGGCCCCTAATGTACCTACTTTACTAACTTTATGTTCCGTAATACATTGCAGTACTATGTGTAAATTACATAACCTATGCAAATTAAAACAAGTGGAAGTTTTCAGTTTGATCTTTCTCATTATTTTACTTATTCAGGACACTGTACTGTCAAGTACTATGCAATTACTGTACTACTGTATATAGTACATGCAGTTCCTCACTTAACGACTAATTCGCTTAACGACCAAGTCTTTGAAAAGAAACTTGGTTGTTAAGCGAGGAGTATCTGTACTTAATATGGGGCAGGCAGGTTGTGAGATCACCCCAGGTACCATGTTTCTAACCCCCACGCAGAGGGGTCTGAATAAGATGGGTAGCTGTGAAGAAATAGCCAAGTTAGTCAGGAGAGAGCCATAGAGCCAGTCTGCACCTGGTGGTATCTCTTGAGTGCCAAGCTCAAACTGGACTCTTCTTTATTATACCAATACCAATCCACCAGAAAGAGGAAGGTGAATGAAACCTATCCAATGGGCTTTTACATACCAAGGAAGAGGTTTGAGAAAGGAGAAAGTCGGGGAAACACCTTCGTTTGGGAGTGATAGCTGGATTTCCTCTTTTGTAGGTACCTTAAATGGTAGCTTATGTCCAAGGCCCTGGGTGCCATCTGCACCACCGCCTGCCCTTTCCCACACTCTCCCTTTAGCTTCAAGAGTGGTCCTAGCAAAAAATAAACGTGAGCAGCGATGTGTCAAAGATAAAAATCAGGCTTCTCTTCCAGGAGGAAGAAGGTAATCTTCTAGCAGGGAGCTAGAAGCAGATGTCAGAAAGCAGAGGAAAGAAAGAATGAAGCTTTGAGAGTGCAGAACATTTGGAACATTGAGTCTCAAGCAGCTCAGCTTTCTCATCTGTAAAATGCTCTCCCTGAATAAAACAAAACAAAATAAAATAAAATAAAATGCTCCCCCTGTTTCAAAGGAAAGGAAACACTCTTCTGCACGCAGGAGCTTTGGGTTAAGATCAGTAACAACACAGCGGGTAGGACGTTTGCTTGGGGCAGACCCGGGTTCGATCGCCGGCATCCCATTGGGTCTTTGGAGCCTGCCAAGGAGTGATGTCTGAGCGCAGAGCCAGGAGTAGCCTCTGAGCGCAGCAGTGACTCCAAAACCAAAAAGGGGGTGCAAAAAGAACCCCTCTCTCTCGGCCCGCCTCTGCTCTGCGGGCTCTCCTGCCCCAGCACCCGGAACCTTGGGCGAGCGGAACCTCGGTTGGAGCGCAGGCGTGACGGACCCGGAGGGCCATGGAGAGGACGCGCGGGCTGCGGGCCGAAGCCGACGAGGAAGAGGAGGAGGAGGAGGAGGAGGGAGAGCTGGAGGAAGAGGCGGGGGCCTCCATGGCGGCGGCGGGGGGCGCGGGGCCGGCCGTGCTGCAAGTGGCCGGACTCTACCGGGGCCTGTGCGCCGTGCGCAGCCGCGCCCTCGGCCTGGGGTTCGTGTCCCCCGCGCAGTTGCGCGTCTTCCCGGTGC
>PVKC010003564.1:0-33090 GCA_004027635.1 Crocidura indochinensis | reverse complement strand
TATTCATTCATTCATTGTGAAACATTGAAGATTGCCTGAGTTTAATACTGTTTCAATACTCATTTCTGGCAAGCCATCGTTAACTTCTTTATCATCCAATATTTTGATTATTAACAAATTAGAAATCCTGTTAATACCAACCTTAAAGATTATTATGAATAAAATATGTGAGGATGCATTTAGAAATGATGTTACAAGATATAATACTATTCTTTCTCTACTACAAACCTTTATCCTTTTGGCAATGAACACCTTAGTTCAGTTTTCAATATCTGGATCCTCTGTATATATATATTTGTAGATGGACTATTTGTGCATGAAAATGAAGAAGAGAGAAACAGGGAAAGATATAAAAGAAGATAAGAAAGAAGAAAGAAAAGAATTGAAGGAAAATATATGAAGGAAATGGGAATAGGGGAGAATTGTTACTCTAACAACACGTTTATTAGAATGCTTATTATGGATAGAATTGTAAAATAGATATGGAGAAACTGAAAGTAAAAATAGATAAATTGGGGGAAACATACAATAATATGTTCAAGAATTACCCTTTGCAATAATTAGGGGACAGTATGTGGTACAGGGATTTTAGCTTCTGTATTTGCTGTGTCCATGGTAAGTCCACACCTTACCTACTATAAAGTCTCTTAATTACAAAATATCCTTTTTTTGGTTTGCTTTTAGAAAAAACACTGATGTGGTATAGGGTGGGGGTGCTTCACTCATTGTTCTGCTCTTGACTAGCTCCTAGTGGCGTTCAGTGGATGATTTCTGTTGAGGATCCTATCAGAACTTTATATTTATTAGATAATAAAAATGCTACTAAGGTAGCTTTTGGAAACATCAAAGAGGAAAATAAAAACAGAGTGAATCATCCTCTGTTTCTATTATTCTACTAGCTCACTTCCCCCTAGATCACAACCAATCATCATAACTTTTCTCTGTACTGTAACTGCTTTCTTAGTTTATAAAAAGATTATTAACTTATTATTATCAAGTTGCTAAAGCTTGTTTAGTGAATTGTCTACTTTACATTAATTACAGTCTTAATCACTATTTTCAATTTTCTTTCGAATTAATTTACTGTTATTTCAATTTCTCTTTGTAAAGACTTTTTCCTTTAAATGAATATATTGAAAGAAAATAACATTAAAATCAGTTATCTAAGTGTCCACTAAAAGGTAAAAATAGTTAATTTTAAAAAAGAATATATGAGGAAAGAGGAATATAATAGGGTTAAGGTGTTTGCCTTAGACAGATGGTCTCTTCAATACTACCAGGTATTACTCCTGAGTCCAGAGCCAGGAGTAAACCCTAAACACCAGCAGGCATAGTCCCCAACTGAGAATAATGTAAAAGAAAGAAGTACAAATAAAAATTTAGGTTACATTATACAAAGACTCATAAAATAATACATAACTTTGTGGAAATACACTTTTATTCCAAGGGACATATTAGTAACAATAAAGAAAATTTTGCAAAGAAGTAAAAAAGAAATCATAAGAAAATCCAACTGAAAAGAACAAATTTGGCTTCCCTGAGAAAATAGATTTATTTAAGTCAGGAGACTACTACAGATTAAGACTTTCAAATGAGATGAAGGAACACTAACTGTCATAAGGAGAATATGAAAACCCATTCGTGTTTATAAGTCACATACATTTTAGTCACAATCAGTAATATCTCAGATAGGCAGGGGATTATGTGAGTATAAATACTGACACATTAGCTAAAGTTTCATATTCTTACTGATCCCTTTTACTGCCTTTGAAAAATTGGGTTTTCTTAAGAAATAGCACTTGAATCAGTAGCATTATGGTAGATCATCAAACATAGCATTTTTGTCAAAAGTTAAGTACAAGAAATATTGTGTTTATGTGTTTCACTTTTTAGTCAATAATGAAAGCCATAAGAATGATTAAACTTTAGGATAAACAGAGTCCCTGAAGAAAAATGAAAAGGAACACATATCTAAGGAAAAATCCAGCAAAGAAGAAACATGGGGAAACATCAAATATTAAAAAATAAAAACAAAACTTGGAAAAGAAATAGTAAAATAATTCCTTATTCTACCTATCTATACTCTTTCCTTAGAAATAATTTAACCTCTGTTATGTTATAACTAGATTTAGAACCAAGGATCCAGTTGTTTCTAAAAAGTTGCCAAGCATCTGACAAGTGATAATAAATTTAAGGAAAATTGTTGAGCATCTCTATGACTTAAACCATAATAAGATTAGGGACAAGTGATCCAAAGTAACGTTCCTTATATTCATGAGAAAAATATCTATAACATGACAGAACTAGCTATTCATTCTATAAATGACTCTATTAACTTCTCAGCATACTGATTTTGAAAGAACATAGACTAAAATTGGTGTGTTCTTACATTTGGGGCAAGACGGTTATAGTAACCAAAACACAGCATTGTTGCAATCTATACAGAACTGAAAAATCACAGAGTTATAGAATTATTATTAATTCATACCTTCCACAAATTACCTTTAGTAATTTGACCTGCTGAAATGATATCATTTAAGCAACTCAATCTTATCAGGAAATAGTGAGGATTCACTGACACACTAACCTCTATGTATTGGTCAAATAAACCCCACTGCTTTTGTTATTGTTGCTGTTGTTGCTTCCTTTGTTTTTTGTTTGTTTGTTTGTTTTATTCTTTTGGTCATAGCAGCTGTGCTAAGAATTTGCTTCTGGCTCTGTGCTTAGAGATCACCAATGACCATTTAGAAGAGTATGGTGTATAAAACAGGTTGAGTATGTGCAAAGTCAGTGCCTTACCTGCTGTCCTACACGCTGGCCCCATTAACTCCACTGTTTTTATCAGGATGCTTTAATTGTTACCAGATTTAGAACAAACCTGGTGGTACCTGGTGAGTAGAGACAAACTGTAGTCAAAGTACACAGTAGGAAATGGCAACCACAGTTGTCCATCTGTCTACCTAACTCTGCAGACATGACCTAAACTTTCTTTAGCCAGGTTTTCAAAATCACTCATTTGTGTGTTCTTGGGTGGGTATTTGTATTTGCATGAACAGCTATATCTGAATATTTAAAGCTTTGCCTATGATCCTATGCTAAAAATCAACTTCTTATTAGATGTCACAAGTATAATTTTTCATACCTTGTTGTTATTCTATAATAATGGGCTCAGATATCAAAAAGAAATAACTACCAACATAAAGTAGATGATATTATTTTGATTCAGTTCAACTGCTTTTCATCACAATATAGTGTGTTGGGTGAAGTCCACATTCTATCAATATTACTGGATAATTCAGTGTTCAGTTGTAAAATCACCCCACAAGCTGTATCACCAAGCCAAGATGAACGGGTCTGAATCAGAGTCCCACAGAAATAATCCAAAACAGGCTGAAGGTGAAACACTTGTAGCCTGGCCAGCTTCTATCTAGTATTGAGCCCCTGCTGCCTTACAGAACTATCAACTTTATTGAATATAGAGACCACCCCAAGGTGGGGAAGCTCTCTTGAGCCTGTCTCTCAGATCTACCTATAAGACAATCTTTGTTTTGGGCGAGGCCAAGTTTTAAACAAACAGATACAAAGAAATTATGTATAAGCTTTGTTTTAAGTAAAATAAGGTGTAACTCTAATAAAGTGGATGATGTTGGGAGGATATAAGTTTCTTTTAATAGACTCAAATCAGAGGGCTCACTATGAGAGAAGTTCAATGAGGGATATTTCCCTCAATGTTCATATGCATAAAGTGGCAACTTCTCTGGAGTCAAAGACCTCCAATGACTTTATGACAATAGATTGAAAATCAATCTTTGTCGAACTCAATGCCAAAATTTACACTGTGATTCAAAGGTATATTATCAGGAATCCTTGTTAATTTAATTTATCTTGAATCTTTCATATAGTCAAGACTTCTCCTTTCTTACTTTTGGCATATCTATTTACATGATGGCTTTCTGATTTGAGGATGGTTGTAGGCTGCCCAAGAAGTGTTCAGGTAGACCTGCAGACTCTTCCAGATCATTCAATCCATCTCAGTTGGTATTTGAATAAAAGGACCTGTGAGTTTAGTATTGCTCTTATTGCTCTGGCTTTGCACAGAAAAGGATTACCTGAGCTTCTAGAGTTCTAGAAAGGCATCTAGACCTGCATCTGACAACTTTCTAGGGGCACTGAATCTGGACCTACTATATGTAAAGAATCTGCCATAGCTTCTATACTCACTCTCTGACCCCCATCCTCATATCAGTGGAGTTCTGCTAGATCTCAGTGAACCCCACCTTTGTATTAACTACAGTCATTACAGTCAATATATTTGGTATTTAAGGATGATAGAATACAACACTTTCCCTCCAAATATTATATCCAGATTTTAAGAAAAAGTGAGCAAAAAGCTAGCATAAACATATAAATTAACAATAAATATTTTTATTTTTCACTTATGAATGACTATTTTAGTAGGCAGTAAGGACTAAAAGATAACTGCTCTGTTGAAGAGTGAAAAACAACATGACGATTTTAAATCAATATTCGCATATTCAAGAGTGCTCCAATATAATCACAAAGTATTGCTATTTCTTGATACACTAAGATATCTCTTCTTTTTATGCTAAAATTGTAATTCCACTTAATATAAATAGTAGTCCTACTGTGTTTTGATTACTGAAGATCAGTCATAAAATGAAAATGTCTTAGGTAAATCTAGATATATTTAAAAAATTATTAGCAAGCATAAAAATTAAGATACAATGACTTAAATGAGATCCACTGAAGGAATTTATTTATGTGATTAGTTCAGGAAATTTGCAAAGTGCTTCTGATCAATGAATTTCTATCGTAGAAGAGAGGAAACAATTTGTGTTGGTTCAGATAGGAAAATGCATGTCAATAGCCTGCTATATCAGGGAATTCAAATTTGAAAAAAAATAAAGAAGAGCTAAAGAACTGAATAAAAATAGAAGTCTCTACAGTCTAAAATGTAATGCAAATTTTTAGTTGCAATATGACTTATGGGTTGTATACTAAGAGGTTTCTACTACTCTCCTATTTAAATCCATTTATTCTATTTTCTGAAGTATGTTTCATAACATTGGGACAGAAATTAAAATAGCTGTTTCTTGAAAGTGCAGCTGAGGAGTATATAAGTAGCACTTCACTGTTCCTGAAGTCAACACAAAAATCTAAAAAAGAACAAACATAATTTGAGCTAAAAATATCTCTATATGGTATCACAAGACATTTTATCTTCATGAAATAAGGGAGAAAACTCATTTCAAAATTCTAGAAGTAAATGTAAGTTTAGAATTAACTGCTGCTGTTTTGCTTCTGTAACCATGCTTTGCTTTAGATGTAAGGACTGTCCCGAAAAGCTTCAGATGTATGGCATAAGGGACTAGGCCCAGACTAGCCGATTCCAGGAACTTTGAAGGCATGTACCATGACAGTTAGATAAACTAGCAACAACAGAAGACTTGCAGGCTTACCTTATGTAACTTTATGTCAAAGTCCCAATCACCCACTGTGCACCTGAGCCCCTCCTCTACTATTTTAGTCAACCAGTAAAAACTGGCTGACAAAGCATGTACTAAGAATCTATAGTTTTTCACCTAGACTGAAGACCCAGTAGCCATATAAAATGGCTTGCAATCCCAATCTGTGTCATTGGCACCTGGGAGAGTAATAAACTCTCTGGAAGAACAGAAATTAACTCCCGAGCATTTGCATTACCAACTCCTCAACTAGCAGTCTTTGTCAGTCATATTTTGAGTCTGGAGATAACAAAAACCTTAATAGACACAAGATTTTTATAAAATGCTTCTGGAAATTTTGCTTATAGTGTTATTGTCTGCTCAGTTTATACAAGAGGAACATGAAAGTTACATGAGGACCTAATTCATAAGAATTATTTTGTGAAAAGATGAAGAAAACAGTAAATTGCAATATTTTTGTTTCTTTTATTTTTGTCATTTTTATTTTGTTCTATATTTTACTTTGGGGGGGGATGGCACATGCTCTGAATCAAAGGTGTTACTCTTGGCAATGCACTCAGAAATCCTTCCTGGCTCTGGAGACCATCTGGGTGGGATGCTGGGGATCGAACCAAGTTCTGTCCTGGATCAGCCAATGAAAAGCAAACATTCTACCACTGTGCTATTGTTCTGGTCCTATTTTAATTTTTTGAACCAAACAAAGTGGTTGTTCCCGCAGGCACTCAGGTCACTTCTGAGTCATCTATGGAACTGAATTCAGTTTGACTGTTCATGGTTGCCCTTGTACTAACTCTTGGTCCTATCTGGTGTGCTACTCACTGGCCCTTTAAAGGTTTGGGAACTGTAGGATTTAAATATGAGTTTTGAGGACATTGAACTATTATATAAAATTCTATCTTATTTATTCATATAAATGAGCCTTATGAAGACCACTGAATATCATCATAGTTACCTCTTTATTAGACAATTACAAAAGAGGTCACAATTAGTAATCTTGTTGAGTAAAATAATTTTTCAGTAAGTGATCAGAACTATTTAAAGACAAAACAAGGAGCCCGGGAGATAGCACAGAGGTAAGGCGTTTGCCTTTCATGCAGAAGGTCATCGATTCGAATCCCGGTGCCCATATGGTCCCCCGTGCCTGCCAGGAGCAATTTCTGAGCATGGAGCCAGGAGTAACCACTGAGCACTGCCGGGTGTGACCCAAAAACCAAAAAAAAAAAAAAAAAAAAAGACAAAACAAAAAATCGCCTTAAATTGCACTTCATCATATTCTCAGTGAATAGTGTATGGCAAGTCATTAAATCACCTTTAACTCCATTTTTATTTTTTAAGGTTTCATTCTTTTAATTTATTAATTCAGTCCTTTATTTAAATTTTTATTTTGACCATGTTGGCTTACATATCTTTCACAGTAGTATTTTAGGTACATATAAACATTGAATCAGGGGAATTTCCATCACCAAATTTGTCCTCCTTCCTCCCCCGTTCCCTTCCTGCAACCCATAATACCCACTATCAACCTCCGGGCTGCTAGAGTAAGTGGTCCCCTCTGTGTCTAGCTTACTAGTAGTGATCATATATCTGGTGCTGGTAGCCTCCCTTGTTTCACCTCTATTTGAGAGGCAGAGCTAGATAGTTCGAGTTATGTGGTTTTCTTTGAAGGAAAGAAAAGCAATAGGATGGGGTAAAAAAGGAAAAAACAAATCAGCTGAAAACAAATCAGCTGGGAGGAGTCCTTCTAGAGGCTTTCAACCTCATTTTGAGAGATGACAGGAAAAAGGTAATTGAAATACTGCACCAATACAAAAAGAAATATCAAATAAAATATCCAGTGAGCATTGCATCAATAAAGACACGCACCACACAATAATCTTGGTCCTTAAATCAAACCATGCCATTAACTCCATTTTTATATCAGAAAGTAGATATAGTAATAATACCTATCTACAGTGAATCATAAATACTAAATGATATGATTTAAATAAATACACTTTCTTATTAATGTTTTATTGTTATGAATAATAACTTCTCTGAATTAAGCAATTATTAAAATTCCAGTAGTGAGAATAACAAATTTCTCCATGTTCTTATCATGTCTATTAATGTTTAAATTATTTCACCAATATTAAGAATCTGGGAACAACTCAGTATCTGCATGAAAAAGCATTATTCCTTGCATATACATGGTTTTAATATTTACTATTTGACAAAAGTGATATGAACTTAAACATGCTAGTCATTTTGATAAATAACTATTTAATAAAGATTGAAAAATATATTGCTTTATATTAGCAGCTGTGTCTGTATTAAAGAAATAAAATATAGACTGAGCAAGTAATCTACAAAAGCTTAATCTATAACTATTTTTAGCTTTCACCTATTACTATTCATAATTTAAAAAATAGGTCCTGAGCAGTGGCACAACCGGTAAAGCATCTGCCTTGCCTGCACAAGCCTAGGATGGACCATGGTTCGATTCCTCAGCATCCCAGGTGGTCCCCCAAGCCAGGACCAAATTCTGGTCTCCCAAGCCAGGACCAATTTCTGAGCTCATAGCCAAATGAGCGTCACTGGGTGTGACCCAAGAACCAAAATAATAATAATAATTTCAAAGGTATAACAATTTAAATACTTCATAGAATATCCATGCTCTAAAATAATGAAATTTTCTTGTATGCATTTTGTTTTGTTGTTATTGTTTCTTTATTAGATGTTGCTTAAATAATGATGCCAATTTTTTTGCTTCCAAAATTATGATTCATTTTTATTCCCAGACTTGTGAATCTGCTGTAGAAACTCTGCTCCAGGCAAAAGTTTTGGTTCATTTATCTTCCCAAGCACAAAAAAAAAACACCACTGTATGGAATGTTCTTTTCCTAAAGCAGATTAGGGAATCCAAGAGACTAACAAAGACAAGCAAGTGCCAAGACTTGGTATGTATCATGCCCACTCATACTTCACTTTCTCAAAACAAGTCACAAGGCAATTTCTAGAAGACTGGAAGGTTTACAGTCTTGAAGAAACCCTACAGGTTCCTTTACTATCTTAAAATAATCACTCTTTCATTAAATATTTATTGAGCAATATAATAGGCACTGGGAATATGTTAGTAAAGAAATCATATTATGAAGCTCTGCCACATAGTATTTACTATGTAAAAGGAAAGATACTGTGTTGATAAGTAACAAATAATGTTATAGTACGCTTGAAATTTTAAGCAATTTTTAAAAAGAATATGGTGTAATTTAATAGAAGCTAGAAGTTTAACTGTGATTCAATATTAAAAAATATAAATGGATTTATTTCTTGACTTTGCTGCTCATTAACATCATGACTTCATTTTCTAATCAAGCTCTGCTGCAAAAATAAGATATTTAAGGATTTATTCTGAGTTCCTTCCCACTAATATTTTATGTCTATGCTAGGAAACTATCAAAAAAGATTAAATCTATGATCTTAATGATTTTGTACAATTCGATAAAACAAATGGTGACTTTGCTTTAAATTAAAAATCATGGCTTCGGAATCAAAATAATTTTGTTACTATTTGAATATTATTTATTATCCAGAATTTTTTCATAAGTTCATTGATTGCTAAGTCATTGAATTTCTGCAATGATTTAGAATAAAATAGTAAATCCAGAACGATCTAACAGTAGAATATAAGTAAACATACACTTGTAGTATTATGTTATGTATTATATTTATGATGGAATATAAAGATAGGTTTGCTTAAATTTATGGAATACAAACATGTGATGTCAATAGATCTGGATATTCATAGCTGTGACTTAGTGCATGGATCTGCTGTTTTTTACACACTCCCAGGTGGTTCATCAAGCTAAAATTTAATTACTTAAGAATTTCAAAACTGAGAAATAGTTCTGTGAAGCAAAATTTTGTGTGTGCATCTGAGAAACACAAGGTGGAACATAAATAAAAACAATTCACAGAAGTAAGCTTTCAGATCTGACATTTCTAAGCAGCAGATTTCTTCTGTCCTCAGGGAGATAAACAAAACTATTGAAAACTCCATTAGGTATACTTATAGCTTATGCTTAATGTCCAGGATGTAAACTAAGATGCCAGGATGACAGCTACCAACTTTAGGGTGGAAAAAATAGCTTCTTAGAGACAACATATTCATTTTTCTTATCAATATTCCAAAGGTATGCCATCTTAATCTTTTATATCATTCAGGTAGAAACTTCCTTTTGATTACTTTTCATAAAAAAACACAGTCATTTTGTTCTAACATTGTCTAGGGGAAATTCATCAGTTCATTTTTCAGCTAAGCATATTTACTCATGAATAGTGAGAGATGGGGGTCTAAGAAAGACTATTTCATCAAATGAAAGAGAAAAACATGAATTAATAACTAATGCTGAACAAAATATGCTAATGAGATATTCTCAAAGGAATATTTCAAATTGTATAGATATTGGGCAGTATACGTCAGCCAAAATGTATCTTGATTTCAAATAATTATTGTATTTATGAGTTATCTGCCTAAAGCATTTTTATATGTCTTCAAGAGTTCAGGTAGGTATAGGCTATTAACTGAGTGTTTGTTCCTCTCAAAAATCAATATAATGAAACTCTAATCTAGTGTTGCTCTCTCTATCTGGTGCAAAAAATCATTAAGGTAAAAGAAAATGATGTGGGTGTGGCCAGAGCCAATAGAATTGTTGTCTTTTTAGAATACAAAACTAGAATGCTCTGATTCCCTATTGCTATGCCTCCATTCCACTCCGATAAATACACTAAATATGTGAATACATAATGAAATAGTGGACAAGGAGAAGTTTTCCAATAAAATCTAGCATGGTAACACCATATTATTTTATTTCTACCCTCGAGAACTGAGACAATTAAATCTTGTTCAAATCAACCAATTTGTGTTTTTAATTATGTTGTTCTAGTTATAAGAACTTTATCATTAAAGGTAAAGAGTTGTTATAGAATTTTTGAGTGAGCTTTGCTATGAACATGATTCTTGCATCAAGGAACAGTTATATAAATCATAGAGTTTCATTACAAATTTGGATATGATTGTTGGCTTCTGTGAACTAAATTTTCTAGTCTCACTAGAAAAATCAGAAAATATATTTCCATAGAAGTAGCTGTTTCTGTAAAATGAAAAAAGAAAAAAATACTATAGGATAAAAAAATACTACAAAAGTGATATCTAATGATTTTCCAGATGTTGGTATTGATAGGGAGTAAGTAGTCATAATGTAATATTAAAAATAAATTGTAAAGTAATTTATGTGTTAGAGAGACAACTGATACAACTGTGCAATCTTTACAAAGAATGAACTCTAGCCCTTTGATAAATCTTTCATTTATCTATCTAAAGGCATTCTGTGAAATAAGTCATATATTTTGGACAGGTAGATTCCAAGACACTATTTTTTCATAATCAGCAAATATATCAATGTACCTAATTTTATTTGAGGCATTATTGAAAAATATTTAATAATTTTAAAAGTGACTAAAATTTATATCTTTGACATGCATAAGAATTTATATATTTTTAAATTTTCCAATTTAGAAACATATATATACATACATATACATATATATATTATATATATATTGTTTTTTTGGTCACACCTGGTGATGATTAGGGATTACTCCTGGCTATGTGCTCAGAAGTCTCTCCTGGCTTGGAGACCATATGGGACATTGTGAGATAGAACTGCATTCTGTCCTATGCTAGCCCGTGCAAGGCAGATACCATACTGCTTGTGCCACCCCAGCCCTTTTTATTTTATATTTTAGCAATTAAATTTAAATGTAATAAACTTCGTGTGTTGAAAATGGCATTCCATAAATATGCTTAGATGTGTGATAGGTCTTAATATAGATTTTTGACATGCTAAAAGATTTTATTTATATGTATTTATTTTTTGTTGTTTTTTTTTTGTCCACACCCAGTGATGCTCAGGGGTTACTCCTGGACATGGACTCAAAAATCACTCCTGGCTTGGGGGACCATATGGAACAGTGGGAAATTGAACCACAGTCCATCCTAGACTAGCACGGGCAAGGCAGACCCCTTACTGCTTGCATCACTGATCTGGCTCCAAGATTTTATTTCTTAACATCAACATTGTCTTCCATTTCGTAGATATACCATAGTTTCTTTAATCACTCATCTGTTCTCTGGCACTTTGGTTTCTTTCAGATTCTGGTATTGTGAATGGTGATACAATTAACAGAAGATAAAAGACTCCTTTTGCACATTGTTTATTCAGTCTTGAGGATATATTTCCATTATCAATACTGATGAATTAAATGAAAACTCAGTTTCTATTTTGTTGTTGAAATGTCCATATTGTTTTTCAAAAAGGCTGGATCAGTCAAAAAGTCCACTACCTGTGAATCAATCCATTTCTTCCACTTGCACACCAGCACTGGTGTTTTGATTTAAATGTCTTTAATAAAAATCATGTGTAACAATTATTCATGTACTTTCCAGGTGTTTTTCATTTTTTCTTCTTTGAGAAAGTAAATAATACCATTACATGTACAGTTTTTTTTATCCTTGTTAGCATTTTATTTGATTTACAGAAGCTTAATTTTTTTTCAGTTGCTTGGCCAATGGTGTTTTATTTTTAATTTCAATGCCATGAATGAGCTGTCAATCTTTTGCTCCTTTAACTTATGTATTCAGATCTGATTTTAAGTTATTTGATCAATTCTTATTTGCCTTTGTGCATGGTATCTTAAAGAAATGTGAACTTTGCTTATATATGAATAGACATAGAGAATATCAAGCTGAGTGAAAAAATGTCAGAGGGATATGAACAGACATGGAATGATTGCACTTGTATGAGAAGTATGTAGCTAAGAATTATAAAATGAGCTTCATACTCAAAGACAATAGAAATAAAGATATGGAAGACTGGTTGATGGTAGGAAGCATTTCACAAATGGAGTGGAAAGTACAGTTAGGACAGACAAGGGGAAAAGTGACACTGATGCTTGTAAATGGTCACTCTGGATGAGAATTGGGTCCTAAAAGCAGATACAATGATATGCATGAAACCCCTTCAGCAAAAGTTTTGAAAATTAGTGTCTAGAAGGAAATGAGTGAGAGATATATGTAGAGAGAGTAATTTCTGTGATATAGAAGGCCAGTGGGAAGTGTTGGGAGGGAGGAGGCATTAGTGGCAAAAGTGTAGTTGGTGAAGGGATGGATGTTAAAACATTGCATGATGGGAACTCAAACATGAACAATTTTGTTACTCTGCATGTCATAGTGATTCAACAAAAAAAATTCAGTCTCCTGATAGGTAAGATATTTGCTGCTATCAGTGAAAAAAGAAAAAAATTAAATTGAATTAAAAAATTAAAAAATAAATTAAAAATTAAATCTCTATTCTCTTTTATCAGAGTTTTTTTAATTACATGTATATGTATAAGTACATGTAATACATGTATCGCTTGGTGGCACAAGCAGTAAGGCATTTGCCTTGCCATGCTAGCCTAGGACGAACTGTGGATCAATCTCTTGGCATCCCAGACAGCCCCCAAGCCAGGGGCGATTTCTGAGTGCATAGTCAGGAGTAACCCCTGAGCGTCAATGGGTGTGACTCAAAAACGAAAACAAAAGAAATTACATGTATATATTTAAGCCATATATGTCTGAAAAGGGTTATTTTATTTTTAGCTTTTGTTTATTTATTTTAAATTTTTATTGAGATTTACTTAACAATATGACTAGGGATGGTTTATCATGCACTATTTCTAATACCACACACATTTTCAATGTCCCCATATCATTCTGCAAAGAACCCCATGAATTTCCTTCTTTTTCTATCACCAGTTTATTTTCTGTTCAACTTTAATATTTTCCCTTGGATTTATTACTTGGAATTCTTTTTATGCTGAATTACTATTTGTCTCCAGGATATTCTTAATATAGTAATAAAAACAGCCTAGAGAATTCTACTACCCTATGGATTAAAACTAAACAGTTCAAGAATCTTGATAAGTAAGATAAATTCACTTTAAGAAACAATTTACATATTTATTAGTCTTTCTATAAGAAGATACCTTTCGACTTCAACTTTTTATGCAGTAGATGCTAGTTACTTAAAATTCCTTGCAGCTGTTAGTGACAACTTAAAAATAAAATATTTGACCTTTTGTTTAGAAAGCTGTGAATAAGATTATAGCATAACAAGACATTTCTCTGCTTAAACATTTAACAGGCAAATTTTGGTTCAAAAGAATGTTTGGCAAAAGGTTTTGCATTCTGTCTCTACATTGGCAAAGGGACAAATCAGAGAACTTGTTTCTACGGATTCTCTATGCCCAATTTCAGCAACTGAATATCATATCTGTGATAAGGAATTATAAATGCTGTTTTCTACCTAGATAACAAAATATTTTAATTTTAAGATGGAAGGAAGAAAAATATCTTGCCTACATTTTCTTATAAACAAAACTAATCATATTTCTGAGGATATGGGATTCTTTTTTTAAATCTGATTCAACAGAATTGTTTCCATTATAAACAGACACTTGACTTGTTTTTCAAGTGTATTTTTTAGTTCTGCTTATACTTTGAAGTCATGAAGTTTCTCAATAGCATTCTTTAAAATGTTTTATTGCTTTGTACAATTCTACACACATGGAAAAATCCCACTCATTGCTTCACATAATGGGTTGAATATTGAATTACTGATATTTTCAAATCTACCTTTATTTCTTTATCTCTTACAAATAGAGATAACTTTCTTCTATGGGAAAGTAGTTTTCCTTTACAAACAAAAATTATAAAGCAGCAGACAACACATAAACTGAGACCTAGAAGAGATGTTAGATTATGTAAAATGCAGAAGACAAGGTATAAATTAGATTTTTCAAATGAGGTTGGTAAAGGAAGAATACATTCTATTTAAATTTTTAATTATTAGTGAAATAGAATGATGGCAAAATAGCTGCCTTGAATGCAGCTGACCAACTTCTATCCCAGGCTTCCCACATGGTCCCCCAAGCCCACCAAGAGTGATTCCTGAGTGCAGAGACAGAAACGATGCCTGAGCATTTCTGCCTATTCCCAGCCCCCCCCCCATTATTAATTATTATATTATTTTCCACATCACTCAGATTCAGTTTAAATAAATTTTAAAAATAATATTCTATATGGCTTTGAGCATTTTGGGGTACTTGAATTTATTAAATTCTAGTTATCTTGAACTAACCAGTTTGGCATGAACTGATTTAGATTCCAATGAAGAGCCTAAGAATTGATTTGCTTTGGGGCCGGCATGGTGGTGCTAGAAGTAAGGTGTATGCCTTGCCAATGCTAGCCTAGGACAGACCGCAGTTCAATTCCCAGGCATCCCATATGTTTCCCCAAACCAGGAGTGACTTGTCTAGTTGTAAACATTTATATTTCATTATAATAGAAATTTAAAAGAAAAATGTACAGATTTCTAAATGTACTGAGCACATGCTCTGCATGAAGGTTTGATCAATGATCTTCTGAGTACAGACCAAATAGTAACCCCTGAATAACATTGACTGTCAATAAATACCAACGAACCAATCAAGAAATTATTTGAATATCAAAACATTAGAATTCATACGGTATCAGAAAGTGTTCAGTTGAATAAGAAATCACAGTAGAAGTGTGTTGATTGGGGCCCGGGAGATAGCATGGAGGTAAGGCATTTGCCTTTCATGCAAAAGGTCATCGGTTCGAATCCCGGTGCCCCATATGGTCCCCCGTGCCTGCCAGGAGCAATTTCTGAGCATGGAGCCAGGAGTAACCCCTGAGCACTGCCGGGTGTGACCCCCCCCCCAAAAAAAAAAGAAGTGTGTTGATTTACTTCAATCAAATGTTGTCTAGGGTCTGGAGAGATAGCATGGAGGTAACGCATTTGCCTTGCATGCAGAAGGATGGTCGAATCCAGGCAACCCATATGGTTCCCTGTGCCTGCTACTGGCTATTTCTGAGCATAGAGCCAGTAATAACCGCTGAGCACTGCTGGGTGTGACCCAAAAACAAACAAACAAACAAAATGTTGTTTCAATAGTCTATAAGCATCTTTCTATATCACTACAGATTTTACTTTTATTCTCATTCTTTCTTTTTTTTTTTTTTTTTTTGGTTTTTGGGCCACACCCGGTGATGCTCAGGGGTTACTCCTGGCTATTCACTCAGAAGTCGCTCCTGGCAGGCACAGGGGACCATATGAGGAACCGGGGTATGGAACCGCGGTCCGTCCTAGGTTAGCACAAGGCGAGGCAGGCACCTTACCTCCAGCGCCACCACCCGGCCCCCCTATTCTCATTTTTTCAATAAGGAAAGCCAAGTCACAAAAGTTTAAAGAAATATTTCAACAATATAACTAGCAAATGATTTTGGCAATTTCATATCATATTGTCTTTCTCTAAGTTGTGATATCTAGTAGTGCTGGATAAAAAGTAAAGAAGAGGCTTTCCGTTCAGGGTGGGAAATAATCTTCTTAGCTATTAAAATAATACAATTTACATATTGAAGAGAAAATGCAACAGCATGTTTTTTTTTCTTCAACTAAATATTTTCACTAAATTTTGAATACTGGAATAACAAAGCTGTGTTCTATATGTATTTACACTTATCTAAGCTAATTGTTTACACATGGAAAAATACAAGAGGGACGTTTTAGAAATTTTTTTCCTTCTCTTTTTTTCCTATTAGTCATATTTCCACAGCTGTTTCAGAATGATGAAACTGGTTTTATCAGCCTCATTACCATTAGTGTTTGAGAAATTGCTTGTCTTTAATATATTTATAGCTAAAACACAGTTAATTACTATTTATGCAAATTTTCAAGGCACTTTAAAATTCTATCAATTTTACAGAATAAGCGCTATGCCCAGAACATTGTCTAAGTTTACATTTTGTTTGTCTGTTTTGTGTCCAAATATGGCACTTTTCAGAGGTAACTCCTTCCTTTACACTTAGGAACTAATGTTGGTGGGTTCAGGGAATCTTATGAGGTGTCAGGGATACAACCTGGACTGGTCATGTACAAGTGCAACTCTCTACCTGATGTATAACTTCTTTAGCCCTTCAAGAAATGATTTTAGAGAAAAAAAATCAATTTATTTTATTTTACTATTTAATATTTTCTGCATAATTTTATTGATTAAATAACTAAATATTTTCATTCTTGAGTTCTCTTCCCTTTACTTTCTTTCTCCTATTACATTTTCATCTGCTAGTTTATTCATTAGTGAATAAATGTTTGTCATATTTTATGTTTTAATTAGTCATATGCCTAAGTCCTCCTGAATTATAAAATAACATTTAGAAAATGTAGCTTAACTGGTTTAAATTTAAAGTCCTGCAATGTGTCTTAATACATTATAATGTTGAGTCTAATGAGAGTTTTAATCACTTATTAAGTATTTGAATATGATGTTTTATTTCTCTTGTAAAATACCAAACTTTAATTGAATATAAGACCAAGTTAACAGTATATGTCTTTTAATTAGTTGTTGAGCTCTAGGGAGATAGCTAAAAAGACTTGAGTACATGCATGTACTCTTAAAGAATAAGCTCCTCCAGTGACATCTCATAGATCACCAATATTACCAGGTGTGATGTCTCAGTACTAATATAGGAAATAAAATCCACCTTCAAAATAAATTTTGTCAGACAGACACTGTCAACTTCATCAACTATTGTCATTCTTTCATTCACAAGTTCATGGGCCATAATAAGGGCTAATTACCGATTGTTTCAGATGTAGAGAATAGAGATAGATAAATGTTTTTGTGCTGGAGTTTAAATGCCCTTCATTGATAATAACCTTTAAGAGCTAACCCATTTGTGTGTGTGTAAATTACATTATTTATCCATTGTCCACAACTATTTTTCTCTCTGAATCAAAAGATTTCAGCAGCATCCTTATCTCAAACATCTTAAATTATGCCTTAACATTCCAAGGAAGTTTTAACAGGTCAAAAACAAAACAAATAAGTCACAGGAGGGTTGATTTGCGCTTCCTTAGTCAAAAGGCCATGTATAAATGTGCAACATTTCTCATATATCTCTAAGTATTTTCTGTCAGATTAAATACTTCAGATCCTGTGTAGTAAATGATGTACAATAGCTTTCCAAGGAGGGTAGAGTGAAAGAAGATCTTTTTTATGGTTTGCTTTTAAGCAATCAAATGTATCAGCAAAAGATTAGCTAGAAACTTAAACACGGAGCAGAATGAAGCTGATTTAAGTAAATATACAGGACACTTTGCTTATTGCTGTTGAGATGACTTAACTAAAGAAGAAAGATTTGGACTGAATAATCTAAGTGGTTTACAGATAATATCTAGATAAATGGTTCTTATTTTGGACTGTTTTGCTAGCAGAGGAATCTAAGAAGTCTGGAAACAGGTATTATTTGTCACAATTAGGGACTTTTGTGGAAATGTAGTGACACTACACTGAGATACACAGTTACATGTTCTGTCATATTCCACTTTTCCATTATCCCATCCAACAAAGAAAAAATTATCTTGGCAGACATATTGATAGCATTGAAGAAAATCTAGAAAGTCTGAAAAAAAGTCAACTTTTTATATTTTATAAAATGTCATTCGTTGTAAATAAAATTTCTGGATTTACAAAATACAAACAAACTTAAAGCATAAGATTATTTTTTATGTCTATAGATTGTTTGGTTTGTCATATACTCTATTTAGGATATTACTTTCCTAACATAGAATTAGTAGCTTATATAAAATTAAAATTCAGGGGCTCTGTATTTTATTTTTTTATATTTTGTGTGGGCTATTCATCACTTACATTGCCTCTTTCAAGTAACAGCACAAATACTGTAGTTTTATTTGTCTGTCACTGTTGCATGGAATATATCTTATCACTTGCATCTGCCTCATATAGATACTTTTAAATCAAAGCATAATTCATGGTAAGGAAGACAACAAATTAACATCAACAAATTTAAGGCTAACAGGAATATCAGCAAAATATCTAATATTAAAACTCTTATTTTGGTGGGAAGATAGCTCTGTTGTCACACAGGGATTTTAGTTTGAATCTCACCATCACAGAGCTGGATACAAGGCACATACCTATAAGATCTCAGATTGCCATCAACTAGATCTGACTCTTGTAGTTCCTGAGTATTTGGGGGATTATCATATTAGCACGAACTCTACTGAGATGGACCAACATCATATGATCAGCCTGAATCAGAAACTTTAATTCAGTTGGCTGAGTATACAAAAGTGACCATATATATATATAGATAGATAGATAGATAGATAGATATGTGTGTGTGTGTGTGTGTATATATACATGTATATATATATACATATATATGTGTGTATGTGTGTGTCCCTTTGTCAACACATATCCTGTCACTTGACATGAAATACTCTCTAAAATTTCAAGAAAACTTGTATTGCCTTATAATTTTTCATAAATTTTACAAATTTACAAGTGATCTACATTGACTTTGCCTCAGTTTGCACAGTCATCAGTAATACTATTGCAGTGGACTAGCCCTGTGCTGAATAATTATTATTTAAGCATGAAATAGATGCAGCATGTCTATTGAAATCTTTATACCTTCTATTATACGTACCAAAAGGATCAAAGATTTTCTGAAGTCTGAAAAAACATCCTATCTTTACTTTCATGATTGAACAGTCCTTCCGTCTTCTAAGATATTTGGCTCAAGATGATGAATCCTGAAAAATTGCCTTGAGAAGACAAAGGCCAAGTTTCCTGATTTTTCTCTAAAACCTAGTTTGTGTCAATTTAGAAGTCTGATCTACTTCTTCTCAAATGGATGCCTAACTAGGATTATATTTTATTGATCACAGACCCCAGGAGCAGAGAACTTTTCCTTTGTGGGAGTCTTGGTAGTTTGACCCTTCCTGTTACTCATTTACTCCCTCATAGAGTAGATCTCAAAGAATTTCCCAGCAAAACTACTGTTATTCACTCTCGATACCAGAATTTTTCCATGGTGGTAGACATGAGGAAGCAAAGGGGTTAATGGTTGATAAATGATGCAACGCATATATTGTGTAAATATTTCATTACATTTATTTGTGCAGTCATACACAGGTAATCACATAACCACAAAAACATTTTTGTTTGGGTATCAAGATATGCATTTTTTATATTTATGTGTTTGTGTATTCTTCTGTTTATTTTCTTTATTTTCACATGTTTGTTTTTTAAGCCCAGAAAATAGATTTGGGAAGAACTTAGTTCATTATTTTCAGGATCAATATAATATAACACTTTAACCTTCATTTGGTCTCCTTGTGAATATATTCCTTATAACATATTAATGACAGACTTTATCTTGTACTGTAAAATGCCAGCTCTATATGTAGTCCAAAAATTAGTGAACACATTTTTTAAATTTTATTATATTGTAGTTTTATATAGTGTAATAGTTTAGCAAGGTGATTTCCTGTGTCCTTTTCTATTCTCATAAAACTGGTTTTATTCAGTTTATATGATTTTATGAATTCCATTTTCTTTTACAAAATAATAACTAGCATTTGGTAGGGAAGATTGTCTTGCCAAGATTATCTAGATAAAAATGTTCTGGTTTCAGTTAGATTGACCTAGAATTTTTTTTCTACTTTAAACCCATTACACATAACTCCCTTTAAAACTAAATCTATGCTTGCATTGCAACTTTAGACATGAGTCTGCAACTGGAACCTGGAACTTTTCTTTATCTTGAGAGTGATGGAACCAGGATATCTGTACGTAGAAAGATTAAATAAGTAGAAAAAGAAAAAGTTTAAATAGAAGGGCAAACTCAGCATGTAGAACCTTATATGGTTGTCAGTACTTCAAATGCAATTCCTTTGCACATAACTTTTGTGGGAAAACCATCTTTCTCCATAACTCAATATTCCTCTATCTTTAGAAACAATGAACACATTTGCTGTAATTAAATATATTTATTTTCATCTGACCACCTGATAATGTTATAATAGGTCACTTGTATATGGAAATGTCTATTGGATATTCCCAAACTATTATAATTATGTAATAAAAATGGGAGGGCTGTGTCTATAACTATGAATTAAAACATTTCAAGGTAGCATAAAGTTTTTGCTTACTATACTTCTGAAATCCTTTGAATAGATGTTTTTGGTTACTTCCTTGAATATGATATTAAACGTCCAATATTTTCTCTTGAATAAGACCTTGTTACAATAGAGCTCTACAGTATTAATTATAGTCCAATCTACTTGTACTTCTGTTCACTATTATTGAATATTTTGAAATCAAAATCCTCACAACAGTTCAAATGTATTTTAAGTGTTTTAATTTTTATGCAAACTGATTTACAATATTTGCTATTTATATATACCTCCTCTACTGTTAACGCCTGTGATTTTGAAGACGAAGGAAGATAAAATAAAGAAATATAAGTCATTCATTAACTATTCAACTTTAACATTCAAACTTATCATTGTATCTTTATTGAGTTAAATAGAATATCTAAGACAGCCTTAATAACTAACTGTGCTCCTGTGGGGCTAGAGAGATAGTACAGTATAAAGACACTTGCCTCACCTGCTGTGCAATTTCAGTGGTTTCTATGAGCTCTACCAGGAATAATTCCTGAGTGCAGAGCCAGGAATAACCTTTGAGCATTGCTGAGTGTGACTCCAAAAACAAACAAAATAAATTTAAAAAATAAACGTGTTCTCCTTGTATTTCATATATGTGTTAATATTAATAAAACCATGGTTTTATATTGCTTGTAAATTTTGCTTCTATGTCATCTAATATATCAAAGTAGACTGAAATGATTAACTTATGGCATAAAATACCATAGATTGGCCAATTTGTTGTTTTTTTAAAAAAATTTTAGGTACCTCTTCCTATGGAGTTTAATTCTAATGCTAGTATTTAATGATATTAGGTTGAGTAGTGCCTAAGTTGGTAACACTTTGAACCTGGCTCCAAAGACCCTCCTGCATCCCTGTTAGTTATGCCCTAAACCCACCAGTGTTGAGGAGTGTATATGATGTTCAGGATTGAACTCAAAACTTTGCGCATGACAGGTCTATCACTTGAGCTATTTCCTAATCCTCTTGGTTCTTTGTTATCACTATATATAATAATACACATACTAAGAATACAATTTCTAAATAAAATATATCCATCACTTTATCTTCAGTTTTTATAAATATAGAAACTAGTTTAGATTTTCATATTTTGGACATTATCTTAAATAAATATTTACTAGACATATTGTAGTTAGATAATTATAGAAAAACATATATGTGACTATTACCTTGCTTAATATCAACATCTAAGAAAATAGTTTTCTTTTTTTGTGTGCCACACCCTAATGTATTTAGGACTTGTTCCTGGTCCTGTCCTCAGAGATAACTCTTGGTGGTACCATATATGGTACCAGAATCAACCACAATCTGCTTTGTGCAGGCAAGTAGAACTGCCTCTTTTTTCCCAATACCAAAGAGAATAGTAAGAAAATATCTTTAACTTTTATGTAACTATATCTTTTGAAAACATTGATAGCACAGTTCAAAGTGCAATAAGATCCATACTTTTAGCTTTATTTTACTCATATTTATAAATTACAAGCTAAAATAAATTCAGTGAAAAAAATTTTGCAGATAGGTTAGTAAGTACCTTTTTGGTAAAGTTTCCAAGGACTAAATTCTAAGCTACTAGCCAGTGGGTTCTGTTTTCCAATGCAGCTTTATTAATGGGGACTTGACACATATTTCAAGTCAATTATTTACATTTTTATTTTCTGACTTATTGAACTCATGAAAAACATGAGCCTGATGTTATATCGACTTACTATGGTTATTTTCATGTTTTTATCTCTAACCTGAATTATGATAGGTGGTTTGTCAGCATTTGTTTATCTATCATGCTACTATGGTAGAATGTATATCTAAATCCATGAGGACTATTAATAATATTTTATATTTTTTGTTTTGGGGAGGCTTATCCCACCATGTTGAGGTAATCACAGATATGTGTCAGGTTTCATTCTTCACAGAGATAAGGGAACTATATATACAGACAGGGATCAAATTAAGTTTGATTTTATGAGAGGTATTTTATTTTAATCTCTATGATATCATCATATAATATTCTGTAAATATTAACCTATTCAATATGTTCAAAATATACTATTATTTTAATGGTTTATTTTCTCTTATAACCTCAAAGATACACCAACACAACCACAATCTAAATAAATTAAATGTCTGTTGAAAATATACCATGCAGTAAATTACATGTGTATTTTACAACTATTTTGTGCATATTTTTATCTGTGTGTTGGTTTATTTGTGTGTTTTTTAAATTGAATTTTTTTTATATTTTTTTTGTCACAAAAAGAACACCCTTCTTCACCAGTGCAACATTCCCACCACCAATGCTCCCCACACTCCTCTACTCACAACCCTGTCTGTATTCAAGACAGGTATTCTACTTCTCTTACTCATTAACATTGTCATGGTTGTTATTAGTATTCTAACTGCACTTTCCCTCCTTGAAGTGAGCTTCAATTCATAAGCTGGTCTTTCAGGCCCTCATTCTGGGCATTATTAAAGTAATGTATTTTATTTTTTCTTAAAATCCATAGATAAGTTAGACTATTCTGTGTGTGTCTCTCTCCCTCTGACTTATTTCTCTCAGAATAATAGTTTCCATGTCCATCCATGTATAGGAAAATTCCATTGTGCATACGTACCACAGTTTCTTTAGCCATTCATCTGTTTAAGGGCATCTTGGTTGTTTCCAGAGTCTGCTTATTGTAAATAGTGCTGCAATGAATAGGAGTTAGGAACTGAATTTTGTTTTGTATTTTTTGTGTTCCTAGGGTATATCCCTAGGAGTGTTATAGTTGGATCGTATGGGAGCTCTATTTCCAGTTTTTGGAGGAATTTCCATATCACTATCCATTAGGGCTGAAGTAGACAGCATTCCCACCAACAGAGTTAGTTCCTTTCTCCCCTCATCCCCACCAGCACTGCTTGTTCTCAGTCTTTGTGCTGTGCACCAATCTCTGTGGTGTGAGATGTGCCTCATTGTTGTTTTGATTTGCATCTCCCTGACGATTAGTGATGCGGAGCATTTTTTCATGTGCCTTTTGGCAATTTGTTTTTCTTCTTTGAGAAATTGTTCATTTCTTCTCCCCTTTTTTGATAGAGTTAGATTTTTTTCTTATTAAGTTCTGTCAATAACTTGTATATTTTAGACATTAGCCCCATTGTCTGATTGCTATTGCGTGAATAGTTTCTCCCAATCTGTGGGTGGCTTTTGTATCCTAGGAACTATTTCCATTGAGGTGCAGAAGCTTGGTAGCTTAATGTAGTTTCATCTGTTTATCTATGTTTCCATTTATATAGAGAGTGCTGTTTCTGCCTTAAAGATGCCTTTCATCTAAATGTCATGGAGTGTTTTATATACTTGTTGTACAATATACCTTATGGTTTCTGGACTGATATCCAGGCCTTTAATCCATTTGGATTTGACCTTTGAGCATGGTGTTAGAAGGATATCTGAGTTTTCTTTTTTGCAAGCAGCTGACCAGTTGTTCCAATACCATTTGTTGAAGAGGCTTTCCTTGCTCCATTTTGGATTTCTTGTCCCTTTATCAAAAATTAATTGATTCTATATCTGGGACACATTCTCTGAATACTCAGGTTTATTCCACTGATCTGAGGGTCTGTCTTTATTCAGGTCCTAAACTGTTTTAATGACTATTTTTGTGCATATTAATATCTTTGATACATTTTCTGCCCAAAATTGAGTTCCTTTTTCTATAATGGAGAAAGTCTCATCTGATAAGGGCATGTAGCTAATCACCTTAACCACACACTCTGTTTTAAAACCCAGAGCACACACCCTGATTTATTAATCCCTTTATGCAGTCTTCTTAAACACAGAAGAACACACCTAATTTTAATCCCCTCTCACATCCCACCTGATTGGCTGACACAGAGTCCTTGCCCTGGATTCTTATAAACTATTACCCACCTACAATAAACTGAATTACTCTCTAAAAGTGGCTGATGGATACTTCTTTGTGAATATTTTACTCACTTGGGATACTACCTCACAAGTGACTTCCACATCTTGGGATATAACCTCATCAATGTCTTTTACAAGGACCAAAATATCCAAGAGAACAGAAATAAGTTTTGTACTTTTAAGACTCACTTGCATGGAAGGTTATAAAACCTTAACTAATCACTTGATTCTTTTCATTGACCTGAGTCTGTCAGGAGCCATAAGGATATAAGCAAAAACAAAAGTAGAAAATATCTTCAAATAGTAGACCACTTGCTTTAGCAACCCCGGGGGGGTGGGGGGGGGGCGGTAGGGGAGAGGATATGGGAACTAGGATTGGAACTGAGGTGGACTGAGGACTTTTTGGTGATGGGAGTTCCCCTGATTTTATGTTAATTTGTACCTAAAATATGATTGCCAACGATATGTAACCCAACATATTTAAAAATAAAAATTCTATTAAAAAAATAGTAGTCCTAATAACAGAATTTCATGTTTACAATATAGAACTATACAACTACAGAATATACAACTATAGAATGCTGGTAATGGCAGGCATGAACAGTTTCAAATGTTCCTAAATGTTACTAGTGCATTTTATCTGTAGTTCTAAAAGATACCCTCCCTTTAGGGATTTTTTTTAAAAACAATTTATTCGCCTGTCCTTCTGATGTTGAAAAGCAACAAATATTTACTTAAAAAGAAATAATCAATTCATATATAATGTATAATTGCAGCTTTCAAATACCTTGACCCCAAAGTATTTCTGAACCTAATAACATTTATTACTCACTATTACCCCAATTTCAACATGTCCAATCCTAAGTAATCAGTAATCTACTTTCTAACTCTATTTTGTTGTTATGAATATTTTGTATGAAAAAAATGTGCAAAACATGTTCTTTTGTAGGCTCTAATTTTTTCTCAATTGAGGTTAGCTTTATTTTAGTTGATAATAATACATTTGTTTCCAGAAAAGTGACAACAAAGTTATTAAAAAAGGATGAAAAGAAAAAAGCAACTTAAAAATAAAACCAAAAATAAGTATAGTAGCAAGTATATCTGCGGTACTCAATATATCTTCAATGAAGTCATTAATACAATAGCAAAAGTTGTAGTAAGCTTTTGTTAGCTTTCCATTTTAAGTGTTAGGGTATTTTTTAATTAATTTTATTGAAGCCATTGTGATTTACAAAGATCTTTATTGTTGGAGTTCAGAAAATGAATCAGGGTTAATCCCACCATCAGTGTCCACCTCCCTACACCAATGTTCCCCAAGTGCATCCCATACCATCTTCCCTGCCCTCCAGTCTGCCAGTTTAACAGATCCATTTTAAGTTTAAATTAAAATTTGGGTCTTTTAATTCCATTGTTGTTGCCTTTCATTGGAATATTTAGTTCTGTCCTTGTTTAACATTAACAGTTCACCTGAGAGGCACCGATCTTTCATATTGTGTGTTTTTCCTATTCCACTCAATTTCAGCTATACTCTGGGACCAATGGTGTTCAAGGCAACTCCATTAAGACCATTGCATTTCTTCATGCAGTTAGTTTAAATAACACATATAAGTGATTAAATTCTGCATTTATCCTTTGTCTAACTTACGTCATTTATCATGGTATCTTCCAGTTCCATCTATGTTGCTTCTATTTAGTATTCTGTTGTATATATGTAAAACATCTTCATAATTCACTTGTTTGTTATTGAATATCAAGGTTGGTTCCAAATTCTTGCTATTGTATGAGTGCTGCAATGAATAGTGGTATGTATACATCTTTTTTCGTCCTGGTGATGGATGCTTAAAATTGTGATTGCTACGTCATATTGCTCAATTTTGATTTTACTGAGAACCTTCCATACTGTTTTTCATACAGGCATCATTCCCACCAGCAGTGAATGAGATTTCCAGTTTTTAAAAACAGTTCTTTAGATAGTTTTTTCTTACCAGAAAGTGTTTTCTAAACTGCACTTTTTCTGGTTTCACTGATTATCTAGGTTGTCCTACTGTGTCATTTGATGCACATACAAAGATACCAAACAAATTTGCCTCACAGTCGTGATTTCACAGTTTATGAAAATGGCACTAGATTTGAACACTTTTTTTTCCATTCAAAACTAAGTTAATTCTACTGGCTGAATCTTGAGATCTCTACATTCTTATGGAATATCAGTGCCTGGATAAAATATTGAGTTATGGTCAGAATTCAGCAATTGCATACTCAGGTTGGGTGTTAGCCAAACTGAGTAGGAATTTATATTCTATTTATACACTGAATAGTCTCCAAGTCCAGGACTCTAGATGGTCTAGAATTTATATATTAAGTGGCCCTTACCGCTAAACTCAAAGGAGTTCACTTGGAATTCAGCATTTGCTATACAATGATTAGGGGGCATAAGAAATACTGGTGCAACTATAGTCTTAAGTAGATGCTGTCATTTTTTATTAGATCTGGGAGGAGAGAAAGCTTCCACTATTTTAGGAACACATACCCAAAATAGTGATTTCGAGATGCTGAATTATGGTGGAAGAGATGGAGTGGGAGTTGCTTAGAAGGAGTAACCAGTGCTCCTTTTCACATACCCTTGTTAAAATGACTGGTATTTTGTTTATTGTTTACTCACTTATGGCCATTTCTGAAGAATTTTAAGAAGTTAATGATATTCATCAATTTCTTTTCATGAAACTATTACAAAGTCTTTCATACTGCCATTCTGAAGATATATAGACATTGGTCTATCAATAGTTCCCCTTTCTAATTTATTTCATGTTTTGTAGTTCTTATTTCTCTTAATATTACATTTAAGCACTACAGTCAAGAAAGCCAGATGGCAAGACCAGATGTGGAAATATACCATATTTTTCTTTCATAAAATATAAAAGTTGGGCTGAAAATATATGTGGGAAATATAGCGAGTTTCTTCCTTGAAACTTTCAAGGTTTAAGCTATATCAAGGCTTTCTTCAATGGATTAGATTATAATTCAAAATAATGTCTATTGAAAAAACACTTTTATAACCTTCCCTTTTACTCTGAAAGTAAATTTATGTGATTTTTTTTATGAGATCACAATTCAAATGGAATAGTTTAAAATTCTCTGATGCATTATAGCTGCTCTTATGGTTGGAAAAATGCAATGCTCATTCTTTAAAATGCCAAGTTTTTCTAAAAAACACACTTAGCACAAGATGCTCATAAAGTATTTGCCTAGTAAACAAAACTGAACTGATTTGTGAGGAGATTTTGAAATTGTTTATGCAAACTATAGTCGTTATCTTCCTATTATGCATTCAGAGTAATTCTGCAAAAAAATAAAAAAAGTAAAAAAAAAACAAAAAAATAAAAATCTGAGCTAATTGTAAACTTAAAAAGCCAGTGAGTTACTGAACATCATTTATGGTAGATATGACAGTTACTAGTCTGAAACTCAATATTCACCCATTCCTAATAATTAGAAGCCAAGAAGGAAAGTCCATCTATTAAACTTTTGTATTCTGTGCTTTACTTAAGTTCAGAGATTAAGTGTTATTTAATTGAGTATTCTTTTTTTTTGTTTGTTTTGGCCACACCCGGTGACGCTCAGGGGTTACTCCTGGCTATTCGCTCAGAAGTCGCTCCTGGCAGGCACGGGGGACCATATGGGGAACCGGGGATCGAACTGCGGTCGTCCTATTTAGCGCAGGCACCTTACCTCCAGCGCCACCGCCCTGCCCCTCAGCACTAACTGAGTATTCTTAGCATTAATTATAGGCTCTTGCTTTTTCTGTTTTACACAGGGAAATATTTTTTATACTAATATTTTATTATACTTTTTATTTTGACCAGAGTGGATTACAAATCTTTCACAGTAATATTTTAGACACATAGTGACATTGAATCAGGACATTCCCACCACCAATGTTGGGCTCCCTCCACCCCTCTTTCCAGCATGCATCCCATATGCCCTTTCTTTTTTTGTTATTTTTTGGGTTTTTTTGGGGGGGCAGCCGGTGGATCACACCTGGCAGTGCTCAGGGGTTACTCCTGGCTTCATGCTCAGAAATCGCTCCTGGCAGGCTCGGGGGACTGTAGAGTTACAGCCCTTAGGATAAGCTTGGATGGATATGGAGGCCTTTGTCCTTAGGTCCTGGCCACATGGTTCCATCCCCCATTAACCTGCAGGTCATCATCTTCAGCAAGAATCAGACTCACTCACACAGGCTTCAGGAAAGATAACATCTTTATTGGCCCTGGCCATCACTTGTGTGACCTATATCGTAAAACTATTTAAGCATTTGCTATTCTTAGCTTGCCCTGCATCTTAACTCCTTTCAGTCATCTTTTCTCCAACCTCCATGCTGGCAAAAAACCTTAATCCCTTGGGTCCAAGGCCTTATCTATCCTTCCCAAGACCCCTCCCAGGAATGGGCGGGCTCTTACAGGTAGATACACCTACAACCAGGGTGGGGTCACAGGGGACCATATGGGATGCAGGGATTTGAACCAATGACCTTCTGCATGAAAGGCAAATGCCTTACCTCCATGCTATCTCTCCAGCCCCCCATATCTCTTTCTCTACCCTCCCGGACTGCTAGTATAAGTGGTCCCCGCTGTGTCTAACTTGTTGTAGACTGGGTATCTATTCTGTTGTCGTTGGCTTTTAATTTGGTGTTTAAGACTGATCATTTTTTATTTCTACTTAATGTTGAGATGACTTTTTGGTCTCAGTACCCTCCATTATTTCCTCCTTAAATTGTGAGGCAGAGGGGCCTGGGAGATAGCATGGAGGTAAGGCGTTTGCCTTTCATGCAAAAGGTCATCAGTTCAAATCCTGGTACCCCATATGGTCCCCCGTGTCTGCCAGGAGCAAGTTCTGAGCATGGAGCCAGGAGCAACCCCTGAGCACTGCCGGGTGTAACCCAAAAACCACACACACACACACACACACACACACACACACACACACACACACACACACACACACACACAAATTGTGAGGCAGAACAAGATAGTTTACTTTCTGACCTATCTCTCTCTAGTCCAGTATTTGTCTATTTGTGAGCAACTTATTTCACTTCTCACATTGTCCTTGTCTTGCGTCTTTGCATAGTTTATTAAACAATATTTACATTCTAATTCAAAAGTTCTGAACAATCAGCTGTAGAAATAGTGAAAACATTGTGAGTTGTCCTTACTGAGGGGGTCCTGGTTATCAGAACCAATCTGAGACCAACATCAGACTGAAGATCAGCAGCCTGATACTCTGTACTGACCAGTAGTCAATAAATGGATAGTCAATAGTAAATTTATTTTGTGTGTTTAGGGTTTTTATAGCCTTGCCCTATTTGACCAAGCCTACATAGTTAGGTCTAGAAAATTTAACCAAAAGGGAAGTTAAAATATGAAACAAGAAGGGAGTAAATAGCAATTATATTAGGAAAGATGCAATAAAGACACAGATGTCTGAATCTGGTGGCGAAAAGCAGCAGGAGAACCAGAAAAGCAAATAGTGAGACCTCTGTGCTAGGCACAAGTATCTGTTATCTTGGGGGAGTCACTTATATATGTATATTGGACCCATCATCAGGAATTTTTTCTCAAAGGCCTTTGCCCTGGCAGCAGCTCTTTCTGTCACTATTTCTGGTCACTATTTGACTCAAGAAGGAATTACAACACATTCCTTGCATGCTGTGACCCCACTTCAATGCAAAGCAATACACATGCTTCCCAAATATCTACTGGAATGATTGTATCAGAAAATATCACCAAACATAGTTGGTTGTGCCATCTAAATAATTTGAACTATTTAGTTGTTGAAATATTTTACTTTGATAGTCCCAACTTGTCAGTAATGAAATAAAACACATTGACCGATATAGAATTTTGATATAAATCTAATGTAGTATCTATAATCTTATAGCAGATTATGCAGCTGAAAGGGAGACAGAGACCGAGAACCCAAAAGATATTGTTACATAGAGATATTTTGGATATGTCAAATAAACTTCACTTCATCATTTACGAAGTGAAAGGAAGTGATTTGAGGTTTGTTTTATTTTATTTTTTAAGTATAAAATTCTTTAAGTGTGTTTTTATTTATGTTTTCTGAATATAAATTTATTTTATAAATATAAATTGAATATAAATTAATGAGTCCTAGAGTTGATAGGGGGATGGTGAGGCTTTTCTAGGCTCGACCTGGCTCCCACAACCCCTATGGACTTGCAGGTCTGAAGGTTACAATTTGAGGGTGGAGAGATTCACAAGACAATCAGATGAAGTTCCAGGAGTCAGCCAGCTTTATTTCACAGTCCCTACCGCCATGCAAAACTTCTCACTTGGCCTCTTATACTAAGCAGCTACTTTTCCTAGCAGCTATTTCTCTACTACTTCTGGCTCTCTCGGTCTCTGTCTCCCTTTCAGCTGCTTTTTCCAATCTTCCTAGCTGGCTTCCAGGCTGACTGGTGATGCTACTGCTGCTGCTTCTTTGAGGTTGCTCAATTGCTAATGTTGAGTCTAATGCTAAATTGGTCATACTAAATCTGATGCTGAATCTCTGATGATGATACCTCTCATACATTTCTCTAACTCTACTTCTTATCCCCTTTTTTCTCTCCTATGCAGATTTCTCTCCCCGTCCAATCCAGGTGTGGGCTGTTCTGATCATTCAGTTGGAATAAATCAGAAGTTAGGGGAAGGGATATCTACATGTATTGTGTTATATTTGTGTGAATTTGGTTTTAGAGTTATACCTTTTTCTTAGCTCTGCATTTAGGGATCATTTTTTATTATATGGGATGAAGCAAATTGATCTGAGGTTGGCTGTATTATCAATTGAGCCACATTTATGATTATTTAAATACATTTTACCATATCACTTTTTCTGTAAATAATCTAAAGATTACTTAATATGCACTTAATAGTTATGCTCAATTATATTTTAAGATAACATGTCACTTATTTTCTTATGCCACTCTATTTAAATGATAAATTACATGATATTCTATAAACTTTGTACATTTAATATATATTTAGATATCTAGCACTTATATTTCCTAGCACAATATAGTCCTATATTGTCTAAAGTTATGCAATTGTTCTTTGCTTCCCTGGTCTTCTTTTCATATACTAATTAAAACTTTATTTTCAAGCAATTACTATACAGAACAAATTCCATTAGCAGGATCTAGGTATTTTGCTCTGATAATTGAAAAACAGATCTTTTTCCAGTTTGTTTAAAAGATGTCTAATAGTTTTGTTTGTGTTTATGTATATACATACATACATTATATATAAATATTTTTGATCCAAATATATTTATCTTAAGATACTAACTCTTGTTATATCATATTAATTTCACATAGGCGTAAAATAATATCAGATAAACCACAAAGTTGCTCTTTTTAAATTTAAAGCAATTTTTATATATTTTTAATAATTAATTTAGGTTCCACATTGCAACACAGTGATATTCAACTACTAAAGTACTCAAAGTTGTTTTAAAAAACACCCAAATGAAGAACTGTAGGGAAACAAATGGAAGGTTATAATATAGAGAAGATAAATTTAATTTTCCTAGCTAAAGGCTGAGATAAAGTATAGATAAGTTTCTTGCAATTAGGTTGATCCTTGGAACCACATATGATCACCACACACTGCTGGGTTTAATCCCTGATTCAGAAGAAAGTCTTATGTGCAATGAACTGCATTTCCTCAAAAACAATACTAGCTAACAATAAAACTCAGTACTTGCATTATGTACAGTTTAACATCATTTTGAGTGCCTTAATTATTTTCAATAAGAAACCCTTGAGATTTCTAATTAGTGTGGGCATTAACTCCTGATCTCTACTTACTGAAATGAAAATAAAAGGTTCATTAGAAGTCTTTAACATTTGTAAAAGTTGATTGACAAGAATCAATGACAATTCAATTGCAGAAGTTAATTGAATCATACTTTTGTATGAAAATAAATTTTGTGATAGCCATAGCACTATAAAAGAAGAGTTAGAAGTTTGTTTTTAATGATGGGAAAATGATTCACAGTATTAAGATGCCAGAGAGAAAAATAACAGAGAAAATAACGACAAATAAAAAATAAATTGAAGAAAATAGGACAGTAAGAAAACAAACAAAAACAAGAAAAAAGGGAAGAAAAAAAGAAAAGGTTTGAGTAATAATCTATAAGAAGTTAAAATATGAGACATTAATCTTCATATTACAGAAACATGTTTAATGCAATATATCTTTTTTTTTTTTTTGGTTTTTGGGCCACACCCGGCGACGCTTAGGGGTTACTCCTGGCCATTCGCTCAGAAGTCGCTCCTGGCAGGCACGGGGGACCATATGGGGAAGCGGGGATCGAACCGCAGTCCGACCTAGGTTAGCGCAGGCACCTTATCTCCAGAATATTCTTCTGTTAGGTTCATTTAGACTGAATGTAGAAAATAATTTAAGAAGATAATGTCATTGTGTGCATAATTAACAGAATACTCACCAGTCCTTATCAGTGAGCTTGCAAGCTGATCTATACATTAAATATATATATATAT